>JAOTAX010000008.1:25641436-25652192 GCA_025629825.1 Erythroxylum guanchezii | reverse complement strand
TGGTACTTGGATGAGTCCACCACTCGAACCCAAGACCTCAAGGTTTTGTTGTTCTTTAAGAACACGCCTCTTACCATAATCAGGGTCCCTACATAAGGAGATTGGAACATCAGAGATTCAAATTGAGCAATGTTAGGGCCAAGGACCTCAACAGATGGATCATAATAATGAGATGACAATACAAGTTGATAAAGACGCAAGTATTACTGGTAGTTCTTCTCTTCTAAGCAAGGATCAATAAAAGCAAGATGAATCGAGTGGAGACCTTGAGGATCCAAACTTTCCTCTGTAAATCAAGTAGGTACAATTCCTTTTTCTCCTATTTCTGAATTGGTTCCTAATAGTCCCGGTATTATGGGAGGGGCAGAGGGGGATTTTACTGTGAGGAAAAGTAGGAAATCTAGGAGGAAACAGAAGTAGGAGATGCTTCTAGTTTTTGTGTTATGAATTTAGTTTTTTGGAATGTTAGGGGTCTAAACAACCCTAAACAACAATTAGCAGTACATGCTTGTCTTAAGAGATTATCTGTTTCTTTTGTTTGTTTGATTGAATCTAGGACTAGGTCTCCCTCCTATTTGAATAATGTTTGCTCCTCTTTGTTTCCTATATGGCTTTCTTACAGTAATGTAGACCATGCTTCAAATGCTAGGATTATGTTAGCTTGGAATCCTGATTATTTTTTGTGTTCTATACTAAGCTCTAATGACCAGCTGATTCATTTAGAGTTGATCCCTAGAAACTATTCTTCATCTTTCTTAGTGACTTGTGTCTATGGGTCCAATAACCTCAACCATAGGAAGAATCTTTGGTCTGATCTATCAAATATTAACCTCTCTGTTAGTAATCTTCCTTGGATTATAGCGGGGGACTTTAATGTTATTTTGGTCCCTTATGAGGCAGATCCTATAAGTCCCTCAGCTATGAATGGGATGAGTGACTTTAGGAAGTGTGTTGAGGGCAATGCTTTGTATGATTTAAATTCTAGTGGTCCAAGTTTTACTTGGAACAACAAACAATATGGAGATTTCTTTATTGCTAGGAAGTTAGATATAGCCCTCATTAACTTGGCATGGAGCTCTAGGTTTCCCATTTCATGTAGTGTTATTCATAACCCAAACATCTAAGACCATTCTCCAATAGTGGTTAGGTCTTTAGCAAACATGCAAAAGAGATCTTCTCCTTTCAAGTTTTCTAATTCTCTAGCCTCTCAGCCTAATTTCCTTTAGATAGTAGAGGATGCTTGGTCCTCTCAAGTTTAAGGTTCTCCTATGTTTTGTGTTTTGTCTAAGCTCAAGATGGTTAAAAAAGCTCTCAAAATTCTTAATTATGGCCAGATAGGTGATGTGAATGTTAGAGTTGAGAGTTGCCAAGTTACTCTTAATAACATCCAGGATCAAATGAGACTTTTGCCTAAGTCTTCTCATTTGATTGCTAAGGAGTTTGAGGCCATTAGTGAGTTAATTAGAGCTCTAGAAGATCAGGAGTCATTCTTTAAACAGTCTTCCAGGATTAAATGGCTTAGAGAAGGGGATAGGAACACTAAATTCTTTCACAACTCACTCCTAGCTAACAGAAGCATAGACAACATACATTCTTTAGTAATGGGAAATGGGAACAGGATTGTTGGTCTAGAAGAGATTCAAGATCAATTTCTTGAATACTTTCGGGGTTCTATTGGGGATAAAAAGGTTCTTCACTCTTCTAAAGAGTTTTTGGACAATCGTTTCCCTCATTCATTGCCTGATAATCTTTCTAATTTTCTTATTGCTAAAGTCTCAGCACAAAAGATTAGGGAGGTTTTCAATTCTCTTAATCCTAATAAGGCCCCTGGTCCAGATGAGTTTAATGAGTTTTTCTTTAAACAAACCTGGCACATTATTAGAGAGGAAGTTATTAGTGCCATCCAAGATTTTTTTCCAATATGGAAAATTCCTCAAAGAGCTTAATTCCACTTTTATTTCACTCATTCCAAAAAAAGATCACCCTTCCACAGTGTTAGATTATAGGCTTATTTCTTGTTGCAACATGCTTTATAAGGTGATTGCTAAAATCATAACAAATAGGCTTAGAGAGATTCTTCCTCACATTGTGAGTCCAAACCAAAGTGCTTTCATTAAGAACCGTAGAATAGGTGACAACATCTTGTTGGCCTAAGAAATTTTCAATAATTATCACCTTTCAAATAACCAGAAGAGATGTGCTTTTAAAGTGAACCTTTAAAAAGCCTATGATTCCATTCAATGAGATTTCCTCCTAAATGAATTAGTAGCTATAGGCCTTCCTCTAAAGTTTATAGAATGGATCAAATAGTGTATAACCTCTCCTTCTTATTATAGATTGATCAAAGGATCTCCCTCAAAATTTTTTAGAGGGAAGTTAGGCCTAAGACAAGGAGATCCCTTATCTCCATTCCTCTTCATTATTTGTATGGAAGCTTTCTCTAGGAGTTTGAATGATTACATAGATGGTAGCCCTTCCTTCAAATCCCCTGGAGGTGCAAAATCCTTAAACTCACCCATCTTTTGTTTGCTGATGATCTCCTGATGTTTTGCCATGCGGATCTGAGTTCAACTCAAGCTTTGCTTAATTGTATGTGTGTACCTTCTCTAGTTTTTCTAGTATGGACATGAATCCTTCCAAGAGTCAGTTTTTCTTATCTTCTGATATGGACCACTTGACTTATCCATTGGAAGTTATTTCTGGGCTCAAGAAAGGCACTTTCCTTATACGATATTTGGGGGTAACTCTCTTAATAGGTAGGTTATCTAGCAGGGATTGCTTACCCTTATTGGAAAAAATTGATGCTAGGATTAACAAATGGACTCATAAAAACCTTTCCTATACTGGTAGACTCCAATTGGTGATTTTTGTCCTTTCTTCTATTGAAGTGTACTGGTCTACCCATTTCATTCTTCCTTCTTCCGTCCTTAAGGATATAGAGTCTAAATTTAGGATTTTTTTGTGGGATGGGAAGGTGGCTTCCAAATCTCATGCTAAGGTTAAATGGAGTGACATTAGTAGACCAAAAAGGGAGGGAGGTTTAGGGATTAAACATTTTTCAACATGGAATTATGTCCTGTTAGGGAAAAGAATCTGTAATATGTTTTTTGATAGTGAAGCTTTGTGGGTTAAGTGGGTGCATACTATTATTTTGAGAAGGAAAAATTTCTGAAGTGCCCAACCTACCAATAATAGTTCATGGAGTCGAAGAAAAATCTTATTTGTGAGGGATAAAATGGGGATCCAATTCAGATTTAAGATAGGGAATATAAATTCTACTTATTTGTGAGGGATAAAATGGGGAACCAATTCAGATTTAGCGTAGGGAATGAAAATTCTACTCTTTATGACAGGATCCATGGCATGCTAGAGGAATCTTGAAGAGCTTCTCTTCTCTGAGAGAGATCAATGGGTCAGAACTACCTATGACAGCAAGAGTCTCCAAAGTTATCAGTAATAATGAGTGGAGATGGCAAGAGGCAACTATAGAGATCGTTGGTAACCTAGAACCCCTTCTGTACCAACCAAACCAACCAAATAGCTCTAAATCAGATTGTTTGGAATGGTTAGCTAGTTTTTCAAAAAAGTATACTAATGGTTCAGCCTATAATTTCTTGAGACCTCCAATACAGAATGTTCCTTGGTATAAACTGCTTTGGTTTAAAAGCAATAACCCTAGGTGTTCTTTCATACTATAGCTGGCTTTCCTTAAGAAGTTGTAAACACGGGACAAACTTCTCTATCTCCATACTCCTCACCACTGTTCCTTGTGTACCTCGGGCAATGAGAATATTGAACACTTGTTTTTTGAATGTTCCTTCTCTAAAACCGCGTGGGAACAACCATTTCTAAATACACATTCCCAATCAGACAAACCTTCAATCCATTCCTATTTGGTTTAATCAATCTTTAAATATTAAAACCTCAGACATTAACCTTTTCCCCATCCTTCTTTCTACTACTGTCTGTAACATTTCAACTGAAAGGAATACTCAAACATTCAAAGATGAAGCTAAGGATGTGGGGAGCCTATACTCTAGAGTAATGTTCCAAGTTATGAAACATCTCAACTCAAGCACCGTGTGAAGGTAATTACTGAAGTTTTTATTCACTAATAATTTTTTCTGCAGGTTTGTTATTTCAGAAGTGTCAAATGGAGGTCCAACATTTCTTAGGTTTCAAAAGCAGAAGAGAAGATAGGTTTAGGAAACATTCTTGTTTCCAATCAACAAAACATGGAGTTGGCAGGTTAAGGCTTTCTTTAAACAGATAAGAGGATTTCTAGGAAGAAGTTCACAAGCTTTTACAGTAGAAGAACCTTCTACTATGGTTGGAATTCAGTAGACTAATTAATGGTATATCAACGGAAGTATGTGAGTGGATCATCTCACTCTCCATCTTATGCTGTGCTATGGGTTGAGTTGGATTGTAATTAATTGATGGTTGATTAATCGTGTTCTAAACTGATTGTTGGTTAACTTGAGTTACTGGTTAGATGAGCTAGCTCTATGAGGTTTTCTTTGGTAGGAAGGTTGTTGTTGTCTCGGTTGTTTGTGTTTGTTGTAAGGAAGTGATGTAGCTTTCTCATGTATTTGCCTTATGTTTCTTTTTGGTAGGTAAGAGATTACTGCTCAAGTAGTCTCCAGTAGTGTACATAACATTTCAAATTTGTATAAAATCTTCTGATTTACCAAAAAAAAAACATCTTGATGAAATTGATTATATTATTATATAGTTAAAAAATATAGAGAGTAAAATTGATGAAGATAATTAACCCTACATTTTTTGTATTCATTACTTTCATTATACAAGCAATTTGGAGAAATATTAGTTTATAATAAGAAGATTATCACTTTAAAAAATGTCAAAATATCTTTAACTTTTTATAAATAATTTTGTGGTAGTTTTACTAAAAGAAATTAGCTATGAGAGTTTACACACTAATAGAGATCAACCAATAACTCTTTGATATGATTCCTTTGATGAGGTACATTGAATTTGGTTAACTTTATCAAGATGAAATCTTAGTGTCATTCTAGTGGAGGCCATAAGCTTACCATCAAGGTAAGATGTAGATGCTAATATGAAGGAAGTTTCAACAAAAAAGTTATTAGGAATTGACTAACTCACCTTTTTAAACAATAAATGGGTCATCATTTCTAGTCATTGCACGCTCACCATTATGGTCACATCATAGTAGCTTATGATCAAGAGAAAGTGAAGATATTAAGTGATAAACAATTATTTGACTATATTTATATACTCATATTATTTATTTATTTATTTATTCTTTATCGTATTATTTAGTTTATTACTTATTTCATACATTATTTATTAAGTATTTATTTATTATTTATCTATATTTTCATGTGGATCATTTAAAAACAATCTCTTTACTAATTAGGAGTAAGGTTGTATATTACTAAACCATCCCAGACCCTGCATATCAATGGAAATTTTATTGCGTTGTGTGTTGTAATCCTCATGATTGTTGTTGTATTTATATACCCATATTTGATATGTTTTACTTGTTATTTAAGAGTGTTATAGTATTTTGGTACTTAATTCACTTCAAGTGTATTTGTAGATGATAATTGCCTTCATGAATCAAAAGGAGAAGAATTTGGATGAAATCGTGGCATAGAACAAAGATTTGAAGCAACTTGGATATACACGAAAGTGTAAGGCTTTGTAAACATGTGGAGATTTGAAAAATATTATTTCTGGCCATATGAAGTTACACGCTTGAGTATGTTGACATACATGGCCGTGTATGTTACCTGTGTAAGTCTCTATATCAGTGTAAAATCACAAATTTAGTTATTTTTTGAGATATACGGCCACCTATAAGTTCGTGTAAATGACCGTGTATATCCCAAAAACCTTAGTTTTTACTATAAAAGGATGTTATTAGAGGAAAAAGAGGAGGAGGCAAGTTTAGAAGTGTTTTGAGTCGAAAGAAACACATAGAAAAGACAATTTTGAATAGAGGACGAGGAAAACACGAAAATTATGATCATTAACGAAAAAAAATGAGATTTATTCTTTGTTTTCTATTAGTTTATAATTTAATTTCATATGATTGAGATTAAGAAATCCTTTTATATGAATAGACCTACCATAATTAGGAGTTTCATGCAAAACTAGAGATAGATTAACATAAATCCTCTAGTTTAGGGTCAAATCTACTAATGGAACCCACGAATCGATAATGCAATCTTAAGGGTTTTAACTAGAAAGAGATTTTAGTTAATCAATCAAGGGTTAGTTGTTCATAGTCTTGAGAAAGATATTAACATAAGATAGAAATTTTCCTAATCTAATAATTAATAGTTTGATTGCATGATAAAGGGTTAGTATTTAAGAATTCTCAAAGGGGTTCATCACCTAGGTACAACTTATTTGATATTGACTTTTTAGTATTTTCGTTATTGATGTCATTATTATGTCAATTTTAGTTTAATTGTTTAATTTAATTTTTAATTAAATTCACAACCTTATTCAAAGGATATATAATAGAAAAATGGTCAATATTAGTATTGACAATCTTCGTAGAATTGACATACACTTGCCAGTACTAGTTGCAGCTACACCGTATACTTGTGGTTAAAACTAACAAATCTTTATAATCCTAGAAATCATCAATCATTAAGCTCATTTGTTACTGATCAACTTCTTCACCTTGAATTATTACTTTTACAATTTAATGTTAAAGTTTACATCTCGTTATATATGTCTATAACTTTGGATCTAAGAGATCTAAGCTCTAGAGTAAGCTTGATGTATTTATCCTAACATCATGGTCTATGATTGATTACTGGTCATTTCAACAGCATTTTACACCCTTTAAAGGCTGAGGGGAATATCTATCATAAGAGCTACACTAATAACTAGCTAAATGAATGTAAGCATCAAAGTAGCAAATCTTAAGATAGAGGTACACTTCTAGACTTGGTCTAATAAGCAACATAATAGATGGTGTATTAAGAAAAAGGCTATAATCAAGTTTAATTGGTTGCCTAAATTTTTAGGGAGTAAAGTTATGTTTGGAATCCTTTATTTTAAAACCATTTCCCCATCTCCATCTGCAACTTATGCCCTTGTAATAAACAATGTTCTAAAAAATGGACTGAAAGTTACACTGGTAAGATAAGAGATTTAAGATTTAAAAGGTTCAACCAATATTAGATCAACATAAAATCAAATAACAATTGAACAAAATTAAAAAATTGAAATATGATTCAATTAAAGAATTCAAAGTTTAATTAAAAAAGAGATTGTTAAATTTACATTCATGATGAGGAATGATGGCTCTTTGGTCCATATATAGGAAGACATCATAAAGGAAACCTTAATTATTTCTTTAAGACCTTTGGCATAGTTGGCAACTCTTCTCCTCCTTAATCCTTTCATAATTGATAGAGTTTCAAATATGGAAGCCTTTGCACTTACTTTGCCTTTCACTACATCAGATGTGGAAAGAGTTTTATTTAGTCTTAACTTTTATAAGGCTCTTAGTCTTGATGGTTTAATTTTTTTTAAAAAAATATTCTTGACATCTAATTAAGCACTTAGTCATCAAAGCTAATTATGGATTTCTTCAGTAAAGGCTCTCTTCTAAAGGAGTTCAATTGAACTTTCATTAGTCTTATTCCTAAGTTGGCTACTCCTAATTTATTGAAAGAGTCTAGGCCCATCCCCTATTGCAATACTATGTACAAAATCATCTCTAAGCTCTTAGCTTCAAGGCTTAAGAGGGCCCATTAATATTCTCATCAACATTACATAAGGAGCATTTATAAAAGGAAGATAAATATGGGCTAATGTTCTCTTAGCATGGAGTTGTTCAAGATCTACAATAGTAGAAATTTTCTAAAGAATTGGGCGATTAAAGTAGACTTTCAGAAGACCTTTGACATAATTAATTGAAGGCTTATCATAAATGTTCTTTAACTTTTTGGAGTTCTTAAAACCTTTAGCAATTAGATAGAGCAATGTATCTCAACTATTTCATGTAGCAACCTTATGAATGGAATCTCCACTAAGCTTATCAAAAGAGCCAAAGGGTTGAGGCAAGGGGAAAACATTTAGTTACTAACTAGACTAACAGAGTACACGATTAGTTAAGAAAGGAACTTTAAGTACCATATCACATGTTAGTCATCTGACATTTTCTATTTGAATTTTTTTTAATTATCTACTTATCCTTTCAGGGGTTTACTCCTAGTTTATTAGAGCCCTCATAAATGTTATCAATGTCTTCAAAGAGATATCTGAACTGGTAATGAATAAGGAAAAGAGCTAGGTGTTCATCTGCAATGCTACTTCCAACATATCAAACTAGATCACTAATTTAATAGGTATTTAAGTGAATGAACTCCCATTTCATATCTTAGTATTTGTATAACATATAAGATACTATCCTATCTAACAAAATTTATAAGGAAGAAAATATGTCTACTAAGTAGGAAGGTGGTCTAGGTGTGGTTCCTTTAAAGATAAACAATAAATTTATGATATCGAAGAGAAGATGGAGGATCCTAATAAATAAGGAGTCATTTAGGGTTAATTGGATCCATGCTACTACCTAAGGAAAGTGAATTTATAGAGCTATAAGCCAAAATATGATACTTTTTGACAACGTTGAACATATTCAAGCTAAAAGCTATATTGTTTGATAATAGAAGTACCATGGGACCCTTGTGTGAGGTTGATGCTTTCTATCATCCAAAGGGATCATCTTTCAAAAGATTACATTCAAGGAAGTCATTCAAGATATTCTTTTTAACTTATACCAACACACAATGGAGAGCTCTCAACTATAGCACTTGGCTATTGACTTAACTTTAGGAGTAGTGATAGGACTATATGGACCATAAACTCCATGAGTATCTTCTACAATTCCTCATATAGGAACCATTTGAGGAATAGAGCTCTTAGGGTCAAATGGTGTAAATTGATTTGGTTCCCTTAAGCTATCCTAAAAATCTTGTCCATCCTTTATCTTGTCGTTAATGGAAACCTTTTAACATGTGATAGAATTCAAAGGACCCACATAGCTCTTAACATGAGTTGTATTTGCCATAATAGTCCTGAATTCATAAGCTAGTTATTCTTCCAATGTAACCACTCAACTTTTTAGTGGAATGAGGTACTAGAAAATTTCAAGTCATTTGTCCTCATACTATCTAGATAGAAATATTGCCTTGCGTCTCCCATATGAGATGGTATAACAAGGAGGTGTTTACTCACTTCTGAATGTTCATTGATAAACTAGTGTATGATATCTAGAAAGAAAGGAACAAAATAGTATTTTAAGAGCAATCTAAGCATAAGCATCCTCTTTAAGATTTTTGCTCGGGTAAGGGAACAACAATTTGCACTATCTAATCCCTCCAATTCTCGATTGTTTATATAAAGTTATACTTTATATTGTGCTATAATAACTAGATAGTGGATATTGAGATGATTAAATATTAATTTTATTTATTAGTAAGAGAGGATTACTAGGCAGAAAGATTATATCAAACATAGACATTGTTAATAAGTAGAGAAAATTCAACTTCAATAAAGTCACTTACACAATACAATGGTATTCTGCTAAGTGGTTATTAGTATGTATATGGAGATAAAGTCCCTAAAACAATGTTACATAGAAGTTGGTAATATAGCCACTAAAGATGAAGGTCACTATTTAAAAATGGGTATTTAAGAAATGTAGCATTATAGGAGTTGAAGATGTGGAGAATAAGGCTCAATTAGTTGCAAAAAGGTACAATAATAACCACCACGCAACAAAAGTGCCACTGAAACATAGGGTTTGGGGAGGTCCTATAGTACAAAACCTTACCCCTAATTGGTATAGAGACTGTTTTCGATAGACCCACATGATAAAGAAAAGAAAATAATCGATGCATATACATATTAAAATATTAAAATAATAATTAAAAATAAAATAAAAATAAACTTAACAGATGATGATGATGATGATGATGATGATGATGATGATGATGATGATAATGATGATGATGATAATAATAAAAAAATAAATTTGTATAAATAAAATATAAAAAGTAATAAAATAAATATAAAATAAGGTAAAGACTCAAAATAAAAGATAAAACAAGTAAATAAATACACAAACAAGAAAGAAGACATGTTAATAAAAAAAATAATCTAACAAGTCATTACAATAAAATATTTAGGCTATGTAGGAAAGTATTTAATAAATAAATTTATATAAAGAAAATTATAAAAATAAGAAATAAAATAAATAATAAGGTAAAGAGTTATAATAAAAGATAAAACAAGTAAATAAATACACAAATAGGAAAGAAGACATGTTAATAAATAAATCCAACAAGTCATTACAAGAAAATATATAGGGTAAGTAGGGAAGTATTAGGTTAACTAACTTAGAAGAAAATACTACATCTTAGATATTTAAGCTGAACACAAGACATAAGACTCGAAGAAAACTTTTAAGAGACTTATGAGAACGAAAAGGACTTCTCTACTCTAGATCCTTTATTTGTATTTTACTTTGCCATAATTTTCTATTAACGATCATGTCCTCGGTAAGTTCCAATAGAGCCATATCATTCTTAATCACCTCCCTTAGTTCTTCTTAAGCCTTCCTCCTTTTTCTCTTACTAGCAGGTTAATTCTGCGCAAATGTGCAGTAAAAATGCCCAGTGCATTTAATAAAAATTGAAACGGGTAAGTAAAATTTTTTTAATCATATAAAATTATAAAA
>JAOTAX010000008.1:25627772-25639519 GCA_025629825.1 Erythroxylum guanchezii | reverse complement strand
TATTCCATACTTTATATCAATGGAAAGATAACAACAAGCTCTAAAATTTTCATGAAGGACTTAAAGCCATAATCAGTATCGATAATGGTCGAAAATTCAATCAAACTTTCTATCCTAATCAACTCTTCCTAAACAACTTCCAAATTTCAATCGATCATAACTCTTAGCTCCGATATCGAAAAATTACATACTTAATGGCGTTAGAAGCTGGAAACATAAGCTACAGCTTCCATTAAGACCACTTTGACTAATTTCATCTAGATCAGTACAGTTTTGCCGTTGAAGTTTCTGAACACCATTCCTACACTTAGGATGGTTTATCAACACCTCAACCTCAATTCTTCACCCAATACCACATACTCTTCAACTAATTCATCGTAGACTCAATTCAAATCTCCAACATGCCAAACCAACACAAATAATCAATTGCAAACTCAACAATGAAGACATATGCACATACGCATTCCTTTTTGCAAAGTCATACACAAAGTCATACACTATCTATAAAGCAACACGATCATGCACAAAATTCAGAACTTTCCATTTACCAAATTGCACCATGTAGCATTTATTCCACAACCCATTTTCATACCAATACTTATCCACATTAAAAAGCAATCAATAAATTGATCAATCAATCAATCAATTACACTTATTAAGTGTATATGCAAAGCATATGTGACCCACTTTCAATTATTACATTGTTGTGACTGAGTGCCTAAACTGTCCTGTATCCATTGTGGATACCATGCTCATTGTACATATCGAGCCTTTGGCTCTATACCACATTCCAGAGCTTTAAGCTCATATTCGATGGCTACTCATGTCACAACTGTCATTATCTGATCATGTATTCGGGTATGAAATGCATCACAATAATATTCAATCATTCATTATTTAAATGCATATATATATGTTTATATGATGCATGAGCTAGACCAACGCATTTCCTTTGTCTTTCCTTGAGCACATATATACTAAGATTTCGGGTTCTAACCCTTAATATGGGGACAGGATTTTACACAAACTGTCTATGAAGCAGCCCATAGTATGCACTCTGCATGCATAGTTAAGGAAGTTACCCATGTCTACTTGACACACTTCCACGACATTGTATCATCTGCAAACTTAAACTATAACCTTAAGTGGACTTTCGATCATTCGGACACATGGCTAAAATTTGAATTTGAATTCCCTACGAGGTTTAGTTTGTTGACTTTTTTATATGTCAACATATAATCCTTAATTCCCTTTAGTATCTCAACATTCGCTTAATTGCATTCCAATGGTCTACACCTGGATTAACCAGATATTAACCAAATAGTCAAGTGGGTATACATCCGGCTATCAACTGTACTAGAATATGGAACATTCCTCATAACCTCTCTCTTTACTTTATTCTTTGGATACTATACCAAATATTATCTCTCACTATGAAAGATAGATGCCACAACAAGTTTACAGTTAACTGTATTAAACCTTTGTGACATATACTCAATGTATGCACTCTATGAAAGGTCTGGTGAGTTTTGAGATTTGTACCAGTGAATCTGAATACCTAGGATAGAAGATGTTACACCAAGGTCCTTCATGTCAAACTTCTTGACCAAAAGTTGTTTAACCTCATACAACATGGTCAAGCAATTTGACGTGAGCAATATATCATCCGCATAAAGTAGTAGGAAGATAATTTTGCTCCCCTTGACCTCATAATACAAGCATCTTTTTAACTTTGTTTTCCATGAAGCTGAAAGAGTCCAAATCTTATCAAATATGAGGTATCACTTTTGGGAGGTTCGATATAAACCATATATTGATCTGCTTAACGCGCAAACCATGTCAGTTCCATCTGGATCCTAAAATTTTTTTAGGTTATACCATATAGACTTCTTCATAAAGGTCTTTATTTAAGAAAGCGGCTTTGACAACCATTTGATGTAACTCTATATCATCATGAGCTACAATTGCCTTAAGCATTCAAAATGTATCCTACGAGGATACGAGAGAAAAGGTAACATTAAAGTCAACCTTTCTTCTTGAGTGAACCATTAGGCAATTGAGCAATTCCATAAATCGCTGAACTTTATCTCGAAATCCTTTAGGTCTAAAAACTTCATTTATAATTGATGGGTTTGCTGTTTCGGTGCAAATCAACTAGCTCCCAGACCTTACTATGCTTCATGGCTTGCATCTCATCAGTCATTGCATCCCACCACAGATCTGCATTATGTCCAGAAACAACTTCTGTAAAAGTAAATGAATTCGTAACATGTCTAATAACATAGTTATGTTCACCTGATAGACTATGAAATCAGATAGGATAGCAGGTCGTCTCACTCTGGTGGATTTACTTAACTGCATTAGATCTTGTACCACTAGGAATTACTGTGTGTACAAGTATGGGTTCCTGTTCCTGTACAGTCACGGTACAAAGACATCCATCGAATCTAACTATATGAGTGGCGGGTACATAATAACTGTAGTATCCACCCTGTTGTCATTCAAATGGTCAAAGGACCCACTATCATCATAGACATTATATTCCAGAAACTTAGCTGTTTGTGTTTCCTCTATTCTGGTCCCACTTTCTATACAGTAAAAGTTGTAGCCTTAAAATGGTCGAGATATCTTACAAAATAGCAATGAGCGGAACGAGCATACAATCTTTCTTTATAAGGATTATACTATCTCAGTAAGGCAGCCTCATACACGAATGTGTGCAAGGCTAGGTTTTCACACTTTTAGATAATCATGTAGAATAACACTATTCTGTATCGACTTCTTCAAGTCTTTTTGGGTGCAGTTATGCCTTTTGGCAACACACCATTTTTTTCAGAACTACTCAGCATAGTAAATTAAGTCACTATTCCAATTGATTCCATATATCTGGAAAACGGACCTTTACAAGTCCTGAAATACCATGTTTGCAATGGTATTCTCCTTCACAGTCAAATATGACTATCTTGATAAATTTTCTTAATTGGTTCTCAACCTTCAGTCTTTAAGTAAGAACACATAACTATAATGAGAATAATCATCAACAAATGTCAAAATAACTTTAGAATTGCACAATGCAACTGTATAAGTCTTCTGATATCTTTATGTATTAGACTCATCAAGTTAGAAGCACAAATTGACCTCTTTATCCTTATTAGCCGACTTCCTGCTGGACCCCGCTTTCGGAGCCTAGCATTCAAAAACAGGTATATGAGCAAACACATTTCTTCATCTCTTATACCAAGCAATGTTGGACCCCGCTTCCGGAGCCCAGCATTCGGAATCATAAACTGAAACAATACTTGTCCTTGACCCTATCGAACTTGTTTAGGGACAAAAGGCAATAACTTTCTTTGTCGACGTCGGACTAAACAATTCCTTGGACTGTTCGAAAGAAAACTTCAAGATCTACAACTTTCATGAAGACCTTGAAGACGAATTCTATCATTAGGAAGGTCAAAAATTTGACCAGACGATTCAAGATGAACAGTGCACAAAAGAAGCGGAGGGTCAACCATAGAGGACATAGAAAGCAGATGAATGTCTAAAAGCAAACGCATGTGGAAAAGTAGACGAATGCAGAGCAGACGAATGCTAAAAGCCAAATGAATGCGAAGCAGACGAATGCCACAAAGCAGACGAATGCGGAATAGCAGACGAATGCCATAAGGTAAATGAATGCGGAGCAGACGAATGCTACAAAGCAGACAAATGCGGAGCAGACGAATGCTGAACAACAGACGAAGGTCATAAAGCAGACGAATGCCACCAAGTAGACAAATGCGGAACAACAGACGAATGCCACAAGGCAGACGAATGTAGAACAAACGAAGGCGGAGCAGACGAATGCCATAAGGCAAACAAATGCAGAATAGAGGTAGGCCATGAAGCAGACGAATGCCGCAAGGCAGACAAATGCAGAACAGATGAAGGCAGAGCAGACGAATGCAGAACAAACAAAGGCCACGAAACAGATGAATGCCACAAAGCAGACAAATGCAGAAGAGACGAAGGCAGAACAGACGAATGCTGAATAGACGAAGGTCACGAAGTAGACGAATGCCACAAGGAAGACGAATGTAGAACCGACAAAGGTGGAGCAGAAGAATGCCACAAGGTAGACAAATGCTGAACAGACGAAGGCCAAGAAGCAGACGAATGACACAAGGCAGACGAATGCTGCAAAGCAGACGAATGAAGTCCACTTAAGACGAAACAAGGTCTTAAGACGAAATGATGTCATCACAGACGAAGTGTCTTTACAAACGATACGTCTCCCCTTATGAAGACCATAACTTTTGACTCCTATACCCAATTATTTCATACTACATACCAATGGAAAGCTAGAAAGATAAGCTACAATTTTCTAGGAGACAACTTTAACTAATTTAGTCTAAATTTGTCCAGTTTTTCCCCTGAATTCGGCATATAATTTCGATACCTAGGAGAGACTTGGATTTTCGAATTGTGCAACAACCAAAGAAACATGTACAAATACATGGGGAACTTTTCGGTTCTAAACTCGTTTGCCAAAACCATAAAAGCTCAAACATAGCTTTAATTACAAATTTACATTATAAACAAAGGCTTAACACAAAATACAACATATATAAAATGCTCAATGTTTACATGCTTATGCAGCTATCCAAAAGTGATCAAACTAACTTAATTACAAAAGTTCCTAATATCTTGGAGTTTCCGATACCCTGCGAGGATTGCTAACCTTCACGTTCTGCACCTGAGGAGGGAAGAGTGGGGTGAGCTACACAGTTCAGTGGCTAATATAGTTATAGCCATTGGCAATTGACCATAAATTCAAGCATATGTATAAATATATACTTATATTCAATAATTCAAACAATCTTCCATTTAATTTAACACTCATAGCCCATAACACTCAAATGCAGCATACACGACAAGTTAAAGATGCGATGCACAACAAATAGCTCGAGGGTTCTATGAAAACAGAATGGAGAAACCAAAGTTTACCCCATGAACAGAATGAGTCCAATTTCGGAGCTCAAATGCCATAAGTGGGCAGCCGGGAGAAGGCTCTTATCAACGTGCATGTGATGAACAGAATGGTTCCACTCTCGCCCAAATAAAAGTACATATTCGTTTTCTCATAACCGAACAATGCTTTGTCTTCTTTTCATTTAATAAAAAAGTCATGACCTCTTTTAAGGTATAACATAGTCATAATTCATCATGCATTTTTCAACATTTACAAACAAGTCAATTTCAACATACACACATAGGCAAGAATTTGCCTAATTATACTATAACCATAAATATGTTACCCACCTAAGTAGCTTGCGAAATCCAAGTCAAGCTTGCCTTTCCCCTTGCTCCTGGGTAGGATTCCCTTGGTTTCCTAAAACAACCAAGGTTCCATTCAAACAACATTCCAGTAAAGTTCATAAACTTAAAAAAAATCACAAAATTTTAACAAACATAAATTTACCACAAACTTAACCTACCCATACCTCATCTAGGTCAGAAACTTAGGATCTAGTTTAGATACCCTAGAATCACTTGGGTTCACCTAACTCATCTTCTTGCAACACAAACCTTTCATTCTCTACATAAACTCCTTTCATTCTTTAACTCCTTCATCCTCAACACAACCCATTACTTTAATAAAGCAAGAAAAAGAGATGATTAACTCACCTTAACAAAGTTGATTTCTCTGCTTTTCTTCTTTCATCGAAAACTTCTATCCTTCTCTCTTATTTTCGACACTCTCCTCCCTTCTTTTAATTCAAAACAACTTATATGGGCTTTCTTCCCATTTTAAAACTTCTCTCCTTCTCTCTTATTTTCGACACTCTGCCCCCTTCTTCTAATTTAAGACAACTTATATGGGCTTTCTTCCCATTTTACCCTCCATTAGTAAGTCTCTTCCAAGTTTGCCCCTTCTTTCATTTATTCTAAGTCTACTAACTCTCTTAACCCATTAAACACCATATTAATTCCAACTTAATTCTAACACTTCATTCTAACTTCTACCTTCTAATTTCTATTCATAGTTGCTACTTTGATGAATCAACTCTAAAAATAAAGAAACAAATAAATCACTAATAATTAAAAAAATGTTGGGGTCCAACAATTATCACCCTTTACAGAATTTCGTCCTCGAAATTCTTACTTGAGACATTGAAGAGGTGTGGATACTTCTCCCTCATGGCCTCCAAGGGTTCCCACGTGGCCTCTTCCGTCGAATGGTTCTTCTATAAGACCTTAACCAACTTTACAATCTTGTTCCTCAAAACCTTTTCCTTTGAATCTAAAATCTCCACCGGTTGTTCTTTATAAGTCAAATCCTCTCTCAACTAAACTTCTGAAGCTTGAACTATGTGTGAAGGATTCGATCAGTACTTCCGTAGCATCGATACATGGAAAACATTGTGAATCTTAGACAACTCTGGTGGCAAAACTAATTTATAAGCTAAAGGCCTAATCTTCTCAATGATCTCATAAGGGCCTATGTATCTTAGACTAAGCTTGCCCTTCTTACCAAATCTCAGAACCCCTTTCCATGGAGAAGCTCTAAGAAACACTTTGTCTACAACTTCAAATTCCATCTCTTTTCTATGTTCATCCACATAGCTCTTCATTCTGTCTTGAGCAGCTTTAAGTCTCTGTTTCACTAACTTAATCTTATCAACTGTGACTTGTACCAGCTCAGGTCTTACAAGTCTCCTTTCACCTTCCTCATCCCAACAAATAGGAGTTTTGCACCTCGTACCACAAAAAACTTCATAAGGTGCCATTTGAATTCTCGAGTGATAGGAATTATTATAAGCAAACTCGATTAAAGGTAAATGATCATCCCATGAACCTTTGAAGTCCATAACACAAGCTCTTAACATTGCTTCCAATATCCATATTGTCCTCTTTGATTGACCATCAGTTTGTGGATGGAAAGCTGTACTAAAATGCAACTTGGTTCCCAAAGCCTCCTGTAAGCTTTCCCAAAATCTGGAGGTGAACTTGGGGTCTCAATTTCGAGACTATAGAGCTGGGAACCCCATGAAGTCTGATTATTTCATCCATATATTTCTTGGCCAAAGCATTCAAAGAATTTGTCTGCTTAATTGGCAAGAAATGAGCAGATTTGGTCAGCCTATCCATAATCACCCATATTGTATCATGCTTTCTGCTAGTCCTTGGCAATCCCATCAAGAAATCCATCATAATCTTCTCTCATTCCCATTCCGAAATCAGCAAAGGTTTAAGTTTGCCTGAAGGTGCTTGGTGTTCAGCTTTAACTTGCTGGCACACTAAGCATCTTGTAGCATATTTTGCAACTTCTTTCTTCATTCATTTCCACCAGAAATGCTCTTTTAAAGCTCTATACATTTTTGTACTTCTCGGGTGCATAGCATAAGGCGCATTGTGTGCCTCATCAAGAATCTCATCTTTCAGTTCCAACATGTTTGGAACACACAATCTGTTACCTACTACCATCAATCCATCTTCTCTAATCTCTATTTCAGAAGGTTTACCACTTTTAATCCCTTCCTGGAGCCTGCTCAAATACTCATCTTGTTCCTGTAACTTCTTAATCTTCTCATTCAATATTGACCTTACTCTAAAGTTAGCCAATATACAACTAGATTCAACTTGTCTCAATGTCAATTTAAGTCTAGCTAATTCCTCTAACAAAGGAGTATACACTGTCTTCATATATGCCATAGTTGATTTCCTACTCAATGCATCCGCCACTACATTAGCTTTCCTCGAGTGGTAGTTTATCATCAAGTCATAATCCTTCAACAGTTCTAACCACCTTCTTTGTCTCAAATTCAACTTTTTTTGGCTTATCAGATATTTAAGACTCTTATGGTATATGAATACCCTAGTAGTGACTCCATATAAGTAATGTCTCTAAATCTTCAACATAAAAATTATGGCAGCTAACTCCAAGTCATGTGTAGGATAATTCATCTCATAAGGCTTTAATTGCCTAGAAGTGTAAGCACTTTATCTTCTTGCATCAACACACAGCCTAATCCTTTCCTTGAGGCATCATTATACACTGTATATTTGTCACTACCTGAAGGCAAAGTCAAAACCGGTGCAGTTGTAAGCCTAGTCTTTAGTTCCTCAAAACTGCCCTAGCACTCCTCTGTCCATACAAATTTCTGATTCTTTCTTGTCAATTTGGAAAGCGGAGTTGCTATTATAGAAAAGCCTTCCACAAATCTTCTACAATACCCAACGAATCTCACAAAACTTCTCACTTCAGCTACATTCTTAGGTGCTTCCCATTTTACAACCGCTTCTATCTTCCTCAGATCCACATGCACTCCTTTTTTCGAAATTACATGTCCAAGGAACACCACTTCCCTTAGCCAAAATTCACATTTATCAAATTTGGCATATAACTCATTCTTCCTCAATGTCTCCAAAGAAATTCTTAAGTGTTCCTCATGCTCCTTATCGCTCTTAGAATAGACCAGAATATCATCAATAAAGACAATGACAAATTGGTCTAAGAAAGGCCTAAAGACTCTATTCATCAAATCCATGAAAGCTGTAGGTGTATTTGTCAACCCAAAAGGCATGACCAAGAACTCAAAGTGGCCGTACCATGTTCTAAAAGCAGTCTTTGACACATTTGGCTCCCTTATCCTCAACTGATGGTAACCTGATCTCAAATCTATCTTCTAAAAGACCATTGCCCCTTGTAACTGATCAAACAAGCCATCTATGCGTGGAAGCGGATATCTGTTCTTAATGGTGACACGGTGAAGCTTCCTATATTCTACACACGTTCGCAACGATCCATCTTTCTTCTTCACAAAAAGGACCAAAGCTCCCCAAGGTGAAGAGCTCAACCTTATATAGCCTTTCTCCAATAAATCTTCCAATTGCTCCTTAAGCTCCTTCAATTCTGCCAGAGCCATTCTATAAGGCGGAACCAAAATCGTCATTGTGCCTGAAAGAAGCTCAATGGAAAATTCAATTTCCCTAGGTGGCAGTAGTCTTGGTACCTCCTTAAAAAAAACATCCAGGAATTCCATGACCACTAGTATATCTCCTAACTCCCCTCTATTTGTCTTCGTGTCTACCACATAGGCCAAAAATGCCTCACATCCTTTCCTCATCACTTTCTGTGCTATCGGAGCCGAAACAATCTGAGGTGGACTGACTTTTCTGTCTCCCAGAAACACCACCTTTCTTCCATTATCCAACTCGAACTCCAATGTTTTTTGTTTGCAATCTAAGTTGGCATTATACTTCTCCAAGGTGTCTATACCTAAAATCACATCTAATCCTCCCATCTTTAATGGCATTAGATTCGCCACTAATTGTTCTCCTCCAATACGTATCTCACAGTCTCTATAAACTTGACTAATCCCAATATAACGGCCTACTGGGGTACTAATCATCAAAGGGGTATCCAATGAGCTCAGTTCTCTACTATACACAGTTATACCCGATGATACAAAGGAGTGGGTAGAACCCGGATCAATCAAAACAATTACATCATTATCAAATAATTTAATCATACTAGTCACAATCTCTGGAGAGGTTTCTACATCCTCCCAGGTCAATGCAAACACTCTAGCTGGTGCTTGCCCCTTGGTCTTCCTAGAGGATTCACCCTCCTAGCCGCATTAGAGCTACCCCCATCAGTTGTAGGTACATGAACAAACGCATTTCTTCATCTCTGATACCAAACAATGTTGGACCCCGCTTTCGGAGCCCAGCATTCGGAGTCATAAACTGAAACAATACTTGTCCTAACTTGTTTAGGGACAAAAGGCAATAACTTTCTCTGTAGATGTCGTACTAAACAATTCTTCGGATTGCTCGAAAGAAGACTTCAAGATCTACAACTTTCATGAAGACCTTGAAGACGGATTTTATCATTAGGAAGGTCCAAATTTTGACCAAATGATTCGAGATGAACAGTGCACAGAAGAAGCGGAGGGTTAACCATAGAGGACACATAAAACAGACGAATGCAGAGCAGACAAATCTGAAAAAGCAGGCGAATGCGGAGTAGACGAATGCGAATAAATGCGGAACAGCAGACGAATGTCACAAGGGAGATGAATGCGGGGCAGACGAATAAGGAGCAGACGAATTCTACAAAGCAGACAAATGCGGAGTAGACAAATGTTGAACAACAAACGAAGGCCACGAAGTAGACGAATGCCACCAAGCAGACGAATGTGGAACAGCAGATGAATGCCACAAGGCAGACGAATGCGGAACAGACGAATGCCACAAGGAAGACGAATGCATAACAGACGAAGGCCACGAAGTAGACGAATGCCATGAGGTAGATGAATGAATAACAGATGAAGGCAGAGCAGACGAATGCCACAAGGTAGATGAATGCAGAACAGACGAAGGCCACGAAACAGACGAATGCCACAAGGCAGACGAATGCAAAAAAGACGAAGGCAGAGTAGACGAATGCCACAAGGTAAACGAATGCTGAACAGACGAAGACTACGAAGCAGAAGAATGCCATAAGGCAGACGAATGCAGAACCCACGAAGGCGGAGTAGACGAATGCCATAAGGCAGATGAAGGCCACGAAGAAGACGAAAATCACAAGGCAAACGAATGAAGTCCACTTAAGACGAAGCAAGGTCTTAAGACGAAATGACGTCATCACAGACGAAGCGTCTTTACAGACGATATGTTTCCCCTTATGAAGACCATAACTTTTGACTCCTATGCCCAATTATTTCATGCTACATACTGATGGAAAGCTAGAAAGATAAGCTACAACTTTCCAGAAGGCAACTTTAACTAATTTAGTCTAAATTAGTCTAGTTTTTTCCCTGACTTCGGCATACAATTTCTACACCTAGGAGAGACTTGGATTTTCGAATTGTGTAACAACCAAAGAAACGTGCACAAACACATGGGGAACTTTTCGGCTCTAAACTCATTTGCCAAAACCACAAAAGCTCAAACATAACTTTAATTACAAATTTACATTATAAACAAAGGTTTAACACAAAATACAACATATACAGAATGCTCAATGTTTACATGCTTATGCAGCTATCCAAAAGTGATCAAACTAATTTAATTACAAAAGTTCCTAATATCTTGGAGTTTTCGATGCCTTACGAGGATTGCTAACCTTCATGTTCTGCACCTGAGGAGGGAAGAGTGCGGGGAGCTACACAACTCAGTAGCTAATATATTTATAGCCATTGGCAATTGACCACAAATTAAATCATATGTATAAATATATACTTATATTCAATAATCCAAACATTCTTCCATTTAATTTAACACTCATAGCCCATAACACTCAAATGCAGCATACATGACAAGTTAAAGATGCGATACACAACAAATGACTCGAGGGTTCCATGAAAACAGAATGGAGAAACTGAAGTTTACCCCATGAACAGAATGAGTCCAATTTCGAAGCTCATATGCCACAAGCGGGCAGCCAGGAGAAGGCTCTTATTAACATGTACGTGATGAACATAATGGTTCCACTCTCGCCCAAAAAAAACACATATTCATTTTCTCCTAACCAAACAATGCTTTGTATTCTTTTCATTTAATATAAAAGTCATGACCTCTTTTGAGGTATAACACAATCATAATTCCTCATGCATTTTTCAACATTTACAAACAAGTCAATTTCAACATACACACATAGGCAATAATTTGCCCAATTACACTATAACCATAAATATGTTACCCACCTAAGTAGCTTGCGAAATCCAAGTCAAGCTTGCCTTTCCCCTTGCTCTTGGGTA
>JAOTAX010000008.1:25539956-25563355 GCA_025629825.1 Erythroxylum guanchezii | reverse complement strand
TGTTTCCGTTCGTTTCGAAACGTTTGTTTCGATTTGCTTCCGTTTCGTTCCGCTGTGAATTCGATAAGAATCCGTTCTTTCGATTTCTGCTTTCCATTCTGTTTTCTTTGTTTTTCATTGTGTTTCCGGTTGGGATCCGGTTACGAGATCGGGTCCCAACACATATAGTAAAAGAAGCTTTAAGGAAAAATCCCTTCTAATTTGCATAAGATAACTAGAATTTCCCTTTCTAGTTTTTCCAATTCAGTGAAATTTATTTCAGATGATATTAAGTTTTTAAAAAATAAGCTTAATTATGTTATAGCTTCTCAAACCTTATTCAGTAGCAATTCCCGAATTGTAATTGGAATTATCCTTTGCATAAAAACATGGCAATCACAACTTTCATCCCAAAAATTTTGTACTTCCTCATGTCTACACGCCTTCCTAAGTTTGAAACAGGAAACTTTAGACTTTTTAACTATTCGCACAAAACACCTTTTGTTTTTTGTCTAAAGTGTAACATGCTTTTAGATATTTACACGTGCAAAGATCTTTTTCCAACTCATTCCTTCTACAAAAAAGTTTCAAATCATCTCCTATTTTTGCATTGTCCTTTATCCTCCCTTAAATGTTTATTATATTGTTGAAAAAATTTTCAAAAATATGTTTTCAGTATGCATCACATCTAGATTATGATGTATCAAATTAGTTTTCCAATATGGAAAATCCTAAAAGATAATTTGTTTTCTCCAACCGAAGTTTTTACTAATGCTTCTATTAACTTCTTTAGCTTCAAGTTCTATAACTTTCAGCAACCCTAATTCATCAATCTCTTGCAATATCTTAACATCAAATTCAAGTATTCTTTGCTGAGAGTGTTCTTTCATGATTAAGGAACTCTAGAACTTTCTTGCAAATACTAGTTGAGATCACAAAATCTTATGCAAATGTTGAAATGATGAAGGCAATTAGAATTTACCCCTTTACTTAAAAAGCCACCATACTATTACCTTTAGTGAGCCTTTTGAGCTTAACTTAAAACCTTTTCTTTCTTTAAACCCAAAATATGAGCCTTTGCCTTAATTGTTTATACTCTTTATTATACCTACCATAAGGCAATTTGAGTATTTGAAATGTTATTACTGGGTTTAAGAAGTAATTGCTTGAATAAGTGTGGGAGAGCATAGCATATAGTTAGGTATTGAATTAGGAATTGGTATGGTTGTAGCAATTATCTCTCCTTTATATTTCTCTTCTCTTGATTTCCTTGTTTTGAATAAATAAATAAATAATTTAAAAATGAAATAAAAATGAATGAAAATTAAATGAATAAAAAGAAGAAGAAAGGAAAGGAAAAGAATAGAAATAGAAATAGAAATAGAAAAGAAACAAGGGAAAAAGAAGATGACCAGAAAAAAAGAAGAGGAGAGATACAAAAATTGAGAGTGTTAACCTTGTTAAATGAGAGGGAATAATTAAATGTTTATTGGTTCATTGTTCTTTCTTATTTTTAAATGTTCAATTAGTTAGATAGTTGCATTCACTTTAAGTCAAACACATGCAGGTTTTGACGACATAACAACCCTACCACCCTTTATAAATAGAAATGTTTTTGGAGAAAAAAGGGGGTTGAATTGAGAGCTGGAGAGTCGACTACAACAAAAATAGATAGAGAGAAAGAAGGTGGAGTAGCAAAGAAGAGCTTCAACTGAGAAGATAGAAGAGACAAAGATTAATTTGATTAGACCAATTTCGCTTCTGTGAGAGACAACCTTGGGTAATCAACTACACATACCTCGTATACTTGCGAGTAGGATAGCCTAGGTATTTCTAAAAAATTTTTTGGCACAATAGTAATTATGATTGTCCATGATGAATATTATTGGTTCGATTAACCAAAAGGTTGGAATCCATCTGTCGACAATCCCAACCTAACATTTTGACTTTCGGCTACAAACTTAGAATGGGTGTTATTGAAATGTTTCCATGCCAGTGCATCCGATGGATGGCTCATTATCTCATCTTCTTTTTCATGTTCATTATGCATCTTATGTAAGATGCAGTAACATTAGAGGCATATAGTCTTTGAAGTCTCGGAGTTAGAAGGAAATAATAAATCTGCTTTCAAGGTACTAATTTCTACAATCGTGGGCTGTTGTTTGAGTCCGAATGTCTCTAAAACTTCTTAATTCTTCAATGTTGACCCTAAAACACTAGCAAACACATCAAGATACCTCAAAAACATAATATTTAAGCTCAAAGACTTGTACTAACCCACAAAACACTTAAAATATAAATAATTAACAAACTAACACAATTCTAACCTAAACATATACTAAATGATTGAATTAATGGCTAAACACATATCAAACTATGCCTTAAAACACAATGCAATTTACATTTATCAGAGAGAGTCTAAAAGTCATGAAAAGAAAAAAGTGAGACCAAAAGTTCTAAAGGATAGGATTCAAATAGAAAAAAGGGAAAAACAAGTTCCAAAAGAAGAGGAGTGAGTGTTATAAGAAATAAAACAAGCAAGTGACCTTATATATAAAGGAAGAAATATTAAGAGTGCTTACAATGCTAATGAATTTAACTTTGATTGTTTGAAATTTGTTGACTACAAGAGAATAAAAAAAAATACTATCTAAAGGTTAATAAATGGAGTAGGTGTTTATTTTTTATGCTGACGATTGAATTTGGGTACATATGGAAAAAAAAAAAAAAGGTCCCTAATTTAAAGGAGCTTCAAGTGTTTGCCTAAAGGAGATGGTCCATTTTAATTCATTAAAAGAATCAATGAGAATACTTATAAGCTAGACCTTTTTGTGATGATTTAAGGCTAAAAACTTTTGAGGAGAGAGGAAATGATGCAATCATAATAAGTACTTAGATTCTTGATCACATTAGTAGGTTACGAAGAATAAAGATGAGAAAAATAGGTTGAAAATGGAAAATGAAAAACGAAAAAGAGCATAGCATTATGATTTATAAAACTTCACCCTCTTCTCTTTCCTTTAGATTATTCCTACCAACTGTTACTTTTGAATGTCTCTCTCTTTTCTTATTAAAAAAATTAAAGGAAGAGGAAAGAAACTAATTCTTGATTTGAGTCTGGATAGTAAATAATGAGGCACATTTTCTGTTACTTTCAAATAAAAAAGGACAAGAAAAGGAAATGGAAAAGTAAGGATGAAAGCGTACAATAGTAACAAAGTAAGGAGATGCAATCAGTACTGGGTAGATCACAAACGCAAGAAGACTTTATAGTTAGCTAAAGTTCCTAAATACGTTCATCATCTTTCTTGCACTAATAATTAGATCACATATGTTTAAAAACCAATTCAATTAATACCCCACATCAATTTGTCCTCAACCAATCCACAGTAACAACCAAATTAAACCCTAGCAACTTAATCACAACAACAAAGCCAATGAATATAAAACCATTTAATAACAAAAATCGAAGCAGAAAAAATAAACTGAAAAGCAGAGCATAGACGACTGACCTCGACAAACAATATATCTAAGACAATTGAAGCATTTGGTGGAAGAACAACCTCAGAGATGACAAATGACAAAGATGGAAGAAGAAGAAAAAAAAAACAAAGACGAAGACCAAAAAGAAAGGGGAGGGGGTTTTCGGTTTTGTCAATTAAATTGGAAGGAAAACAAGAACATTTCCTTCTAATTTAAACAACAATACCACCTTCATTTGAATTTATTGACAAAATGGTGTTTCTGAAGGTAAATTACTGACAGAAAAAAAAATTCGGAGGAAAATTCTCCACATAATTGTCTTCCTGTAGGTAATATTCCTATGGAATGGTGTTTCTACAAGAAATTTCTCTTTGAAAACATCACCCCGTAGTAATTGGCCTACGAAAATTTAATTTTGTTAGGAAATTTACCTATGGAAACATATTTTGTAGGAAAATTACCTACAAAATATCCTTTCTATACAAAATTTCCCTATAGAATCTTTTTATGTCAATAAATTTCGTATGCAATTTTTACTAGGAATCATTGGTGCCTATTTTTACGACGACATTCAATATTTTGTCGCTAAATTCCATTGGCAAAGTTTGGCCATAAAACTCCTCCACTTTTAATGACATTTTTTTATCACAAAATACTTTTTTTTGACAAATTTACCTACAGAAAGCAATTGTCGTCACTAATTTATTGCAATGTTCTTGTAGTATTTATTGATGTCATTCTCCACTATGAGTACCCACCCTGCATCATCTTTTATACAACAAACTTGATCTAAGTCTCTCGTTTTTTGTTTCCTAACTCTTACCAATTTAAAAATATCCTTTTCTCCATCTTTAGTTTCTAATCATTGGTATAGTTTCTCATAAGCTCTACTTTTAGCTTATGAGATTATCTTTTTTGCCTCTTTCTTTGCCAATTCATACCTTTCTCTATTACCAACTCTCTCCACCTCTGTGGTGTTATCCAAATGAGCTTTATAGGTAGCCTTCTTGAGCTTAACTTTTTCTTGTACACCTTCGTTCTACCATCAAGACTCCCTTTTGTTACCCCTAGGCCCTTTGAAAACATCCAAGATCTCTACACCTGTATTCCTTAAAAAGAGTTGCAACTCTCTCCCATATCTAGTTAGCATCTCTTACCAATTTCCATTCTTCTGTATATATTATTCTTTCTTTAAAATGTTTCACTGTATCCCCTTTTAAATTCCACTATCTAACTCTAGTATACCTCTTAGGACTTCTTTTCTTCCTCCAACCTTTAATAATAAGATCCAAAACCAACAATTTATACTGAATTGGCAAGCAAGCATTAGGTATCACCTTACAATTAGATCAATCACTTTGCCTTATAAGGAACTAGTCAAATTGATTTTTCGTGGTTCTTGAAAGTCACCAAGTTCTCCTTATTTTTCTTGAAAAAAGAGTTGGCTATCACTAACTCAAATGCTACCACAAAATTCAACAAAAGTAGTCCTGCTATCATTCCTTTCACCATACCCGAAACCCCCATGAGTCTATTAGTATCCATTCAAGGTTGCTCCTATATGACCATTAAAGCCTCCTCCTAGAGTAAATCTCTCATCAGGGGGGATTTGTTGAATCAACTTATCTAGCTCTTTCTAGAATTAGCGCTTAAGTTGTTCGTCTAACCTTATTTAAGGTGCATAAAATCACAACACATTTCAAACAACACCTTCACCACAAACTTTAAGGATATAATCCTATTAATAGTCCTTTTTACCCCTATCACATTATATATGAGTTCTTTCACAATCAAGATACCATCTCAAACACCCTAAATAACAAAGTTTAAACTCATTACTCTTGTACTTTAGCCCCTGCCCACCTTGTCTCCTGGACACACACTATTTGAATATTGTATTTTTCTAAAATCTCCACTAATTCTAAAGACTTTCCTTTTAAGTTTCCAATGTTCCAAGAACCTATTTTTAATCTCTCAACATCTTTTTCTTCTTCTAGACCTAAAACTCACCGAAGGACTAGCCCTTATTTTATCATCAGAAGTCAAAGGCGCCAGTCCTACCCTAATGCCCAACACAAGCTAAAGAAGACAAGTCTAGCAAGCTCCTAAATGACTCTAATACTACTCAAGGAAAGGAGCAAAGATTGATATTGAATCTTAAAATTAGCTTCGTAATAAACAAACGTGTGAACCTCAAGTACACACGATCGTTTGTCAATGTAAATTAAAAGCAAAAAACCATAATAAATAAATAAATAAATTGATGGGTCTATTAAAAATTTGAAGCTTTAGAGAAGTTTAATCGAGCAAACAAATCAATATAACGAAATAAGTAAGTGGGTGTTATAACCCTAATACCCTAACTTTTTTGGCATATACATTGACTTGTAAACAAACAAGGGAAGAACAAACAAAACCCAGATCTTAAAATCAACAACTAGACCAAATCAATAAATGCAATGTCAATGAGAACACGCAAATTCGTACGATACTTGAAGCATCAACTAGATAACATTAGTTCCAGAAAACAAACACCAAATAAAGAGGAAAGCTTAGTTTTCATCAAAAGAAGCATACTACACAATCTAGATCCAAACAAAGAACAAAGTCATAAATGAACCACAATTCCAACGAGAAGTAAAAACCAAAAACCTATAAGGAAACAAAAGAGTAAAAAGGGGATTATAGTTATGAACCACTCCAGATTCACTTAAAGTAGAGATTATTATCTTCTGGTTAGAGATTTACTCGTTAGTGGGTGAATCTCTAGTTTTCTTGCTGAAGTTAAAGAAGAGTCCAGCCAAATAAGTGATATTTACGCGACAGAGAAAGAGAGGAGGGAAAGTTGTCTCTATCGCATAATATTTTTTACCATCTTCTACAGTTTGAGAGAGAAATAAGAATCTATTAAAGAAATGCTCACAACATAGCTTTCCAATATGGATGTAAGTCCACATATTCCTTAATGCTCTTGTACACTTTACAAGGTAGATAATAAATGATATAGCAACTAGAATGTTGAATAATATGAATTTGGAGTCTATTATAGAGCTAATAGAAGAGATGTCTATGAATAATAACCAGTGGCAATCAAGAAGCAATAATAAACAAATCTATTAGGATTTATACTATAAATGTCATAATTGTATCGATAGCTTAACAGGAGGTACTAATGAGAAAATTAGACAGCCTAACCTTTCCATCAAGGATAACTCAAATCATAAGCAGTTAATTAAATAGGAGAAGATATTAAAGAATATAGTGCCAAGTTAGAAATCCCATATTGGAATCAATATAACAAGTAGATCTTATAGGAAGCTTTTAAAGGCAGAACAAAAAGCTTCTAGAGGCAGAACAACTCCTCTAGTAAGACATATAATTTGAGATCGAGAAATCATCCTAATTTCTTATAGAGTAATTAGCAAACTCCTAGACAACCTTTATTGAGTTTTTAGCAATCTATGTAAAAAGAGAAGCGTTTGAATTTGGAAGTGCAAGTAACTATTTTTGATTCCAAAACCATAAACTTTAATAAGGAATCTTAAATTTAACAAAGTCAACTAACTAGGGTGATTATAAAGAGAACACAAGGCGCCTTACCTAGTGACATCATACTCAATCCAAGGGATCATATAAAAAAGGTTGCCTTAAAGGATGAGGTGTTAACCAGCACCAAGGAGAAAGAAGAAAGAAGAAAGCAAAGTAAGGACACCATTAAAAGAGTATAAAATAAAAACTCTTTACCCTATCATATTGTTTCAGATAGTTAAGAATGAAGAAACTAGTACTCAAAAGGGTATGAAAAAGACCCTGCAGAAGAAGATCTAGATATGGAGAGACTTTGAGGAGGAAATTGTAGATTCAAATATCAAATGAACGAAATATCGAATTCCTCCCATAAATTATATTGAAAACGATAGATGAACCAAGGAGTTATAACATTTCATCTAGGTATTTAAATTAATAAGTCATTAGTGGTTATACGAGTAAGTATTAATGTAATGTCTTATGTTATGTCAAAAATACTAGGATTAGGTGAACTGAAGTTGACTAGGAGAATTATGTATTTGGCTGATAATTTAATAACAAGTCCTAGAGGTACTAAGGTGAACGTAATGGTGATAATTGATTGGTTCATATGTCTTTAATCCTAGGTAGGCCTTTCTTACCTATAGTAGGTGCAATAATTCACGTTAGAAAAGGTGAATTGATACTTAGGATTATAAATAAAGTACTTGTGTTATAAAGTACTTTGTAGACGATCATCAAAGGACTATGATAAGTAAAGATGGAGGATAGAGTTAAGAAGAAGACCCAAAGAAGAGATGATGATCATTTACATGAAACTTTTTATGATGATGAAAAAGGGAGCAACTATATTCCTCTGATAAGTAATATAGTTTAAAAACAAATTCTAGCTAAAAAATTTGTAAAGAAGCACTTAATAAGAGGTAATCTAACCACTTTCTAATTTCCATTCAAGTTGGTTTAGATTTATTTTTAGCGTTAAGGATCAATAATTTGATTTTTTGCTTAGTAATTGGATTTTTATTTGTTTTCTTTAGATTGATGTATAAATTTATATATTGTTTTAATTATTTATGTTTAGTTCATTTTGTAATTTTATTTTTATATAATTATAGTTGAGAATACAAAAAAGGGTAGATCTCAGATTGAGGAGGAATTTTTTAGAAGATTAAGGATGAAAAAATCAAGAAACAAGCCAATAAAAAGCTAAAAATTAGCTATATATTGAATTATGTTATTAATCACAACGTAGGACACATCTTTGACATATTAATTTGTGAGTTTTCTAGAAAAATCCACAGCCTAGGGCACATATGTGCCCTATTCTATGTCTTTAATGAACTAAAGGCACTAAGATTTATAGCCTGGGACACATATGTGCCCTATTCTGTGTCTTTAATGAACTAAAGTCACTAAGATTTATAGCCTGGGATACGCCCAAACACTAGGCTATGTTTTCTAGGATTTGAAGACAATAAGATCAATGGCTTAGGCATACCTCTATATCCTTAGTTGTGGATTTAGGAAAATTTTTCCTTAACTCCCAATAGTGTAGGTCATGTCCATACCCTAAACTGTGTCCTTAAGTTTTCAAACCTAAGAACCTCTGTGATTTATGCCATAACTACCTCGTACATCATGTTGTTAAAATTCTAAAAATCTAAGGCTTATGTCATACACCCATTTATGCATATTTCTTTATCTTTGTCTTATTTTCTCTCAAATTCTCTAAACACCCATTATAAAATCAAATTCTTAAGCCATTCCCACTAGGATTTTTGGCATTCTCCTTCATTTTTCATCAAGATTTATCCACTTTCATTCTAGATCTCAAAATTTTCATAACTTAGGGCTCCACACCCAATTTTTGGGGATTTTTAATTTTTAATTTTATATTGATTATTTTAACATCTAAACACTTAAACCTACCATAAAGATGCGTTAACAATCATACATAAGCCAAGGTACAAAGACTAAAGCTATTTAAAGAGTATTAGTTAGTTGAGCGCACTCATAGAAAGTGGCCCTAAATAAACACCTAATGCTTACCTTTGTAGAGCCCCATTTTTCGGAATGGCATGCTTATCTTTAAAACTAGCTTTTTGAATCTATTAAAATTATTGATTAGTTGTTCTAGAGACGATATGCTTAACGTCAAAAATGAAGAGTTGACTAGAGAACTTAGTATGGAGCATATTGATATTGAATATTCTTATAGGGAGCTTACCATTAAGATTTTGTCCATATTTAGGGTGGATTAGAATGCTAGGTTAACTAAGAAATCATATAATCAAGTTTAGGTTAGTTGAGAATTTATTAGATATCATTTAATAACTTTAAAATGCAATGTAGGTTCTATACATCTGAATATATACAGTCGAAAAACTATAAGAGTATTTTAGCAATCGTGTCTATAAAGAATTTTGATACTCAATTTTCAGAAGCAGGGAGAGGAATGGTGTGGTGACTATCACCATTATATTCTATTTATAGTATTTAGTCAAGTGAAGGCCATTTGATCTATGATATTTTTTTGTCAAACACTTAAGGTATATAAGAGCTAGAAAAAAGGGAGGAGCCATTTATGGTGTCACTTACTTGATTAGGTTAACAAGGAACCTAAATACTTTTACCACTCTTCGGAGGTTCATTATGGGTTATCACATTCATTGACCCAGGGATGTTAAGATATATCAGGTTAGACAAGAAGGTCGTAGAGCCAATAGTTTAGTCAGGAGAGAGAGGAGTTATAATTAAGGAATAGGAGGGAGCAACACCTATCTAGTAATAAATGCATCTCCAGTAAAGGAGACAGTAGAGGAGTATAGAAAGGTCTAACCTACATCAAATTAGCTATTGTGGGGGTATATTGATAGGCCATCCTTACAACATCCCACTACCATAGGGTATGTACCCGAACATCCAAGGACAATCAAGTACATAACCTATGATAATGGTATGTTAGAGCAAAAACAAATCCAACTTACACATGGCATCAACTAACATCAATTAAAAGTCAGCAAATTTTAATACTATTTATTGCATTCATTCACGAAACTTACATTGTTTACATTAAACAAATATTTACCAAACCTCATACGGGTTCTAGCAAAAAATACAAAATGAAAAAATATAACTCTATTGACGTCAGCTGACAGACATCTGAGCCATAACTTAATCTAAAAGGGTCCTTTAGTCCTGTCTAAAGAACTAGGTCTCTGGTCTCGTACCTGAAAAACCACGTTATAATTTTTGATGAGTTTTGCGAACTCAAATGAGTGAACCATCATTGATGATTTCACCGGATCACACACATATAACAAATTTCATATATATTCAATCAGATCATATATACATTTCAGATATTCACACAATATGGTATATTATATAATCATACAGTTCACATAGCCAAGTATAAAAAATAGTTCATATCAATTTATCATTCATTTCAGCTTTGCAAATCATTCAATAAATTTCAGTCTTATAATACTATATGCATGAGACTCACATTCTTTCTTATTGTTGTGACCGAGTGCCTATCACATGTACAAATATTAGCTCATTGGGCTCAGTCAGAACAAATTCATGGAGCATAGCTCTACGCACAGAATCATATATCACGGAGCAAAGCTCTACATGCAAGCGCTTCATACTGGCTACTTCGGTCACAACGCCTTTATCTGAGCATGTATTTTATGTAATGCATCAATTCAGAATTTACCATGTATCACAATCATTGATAAAGCACAGTCAGAATTTTCATAATCATCGGACCTAAGTACGGTATTCAACTTTCATTGAGAATTCACATAGCATAATACAATCAGAATTATCGAACAAATCAGAACACTTCCAATACAGTCCCAAATATATATTCCTCGGACTTTAAGTCCAGAATTTAGAAACAATCACAACAGTTCAATAATTGGAAGCTTAACAAATCAAATTAAATCAATCCTAGGAAATTCATCTAGGTTAACTCACTGTACGCTCCAAGAAGCTATTGCCTGGATGGTCTAGCAATGTCCGACAGGTGTCCAATGTGCTCTTCTATAACATACATAACACATTCATAAATATCACATTTTTGCAAAAATTGAAAAGCATTCTTTTATGCACATCAATGTTTAGAAAGTATGCACAATGCATGTTCAATGACAATTCCGAGTTTCTTATCAAATCAATCAGGTATCAAAGTCCTCATTAATCTCATTTGTACTTATAATTTGAACCAAAATAAAACAATGTGAAATCAATTTCATAACCTAATTGACCACTTCAGATTTTCTACCAACATGATTTCGAGTCAACTTTGCATAATTAATCTGATAGGGTACATGACAAAATTAGGCAACACTTTCTTCTAGAAAATTGTTCAACCGTGTCTTAAGTTTCTAATGACTCTAAGATCATCTAATTTGATTCAGTATTCTATGCTCACAATACCACAGACTGTGTATATTTGAACATTTGGCTAGTGCATGATCATACCCTTGAATTGTACGACTCATATACTTCAGCTCAGATATCCAAAAATTACAAAATTTTTACCAAGTTAAAGCTAAGAGAATAAGCTACAACTTTGGTGAAGACACCTCAATCTAATTTGACCTACATTAATACAGTTTATTCAATAACCTCAGGACATGATTTCTGTCCCTAGTAACACTACAGCCTAAGCTAAGATGCAGTTTCATGCCAAATTTGAAAGTCTTAGGGACAGAATTAAAATTCTACTTCTTCAAGAAATTGTAGAATTATGTCTCTCGTTTAATCTAAACTAAGAATCAACTTATTTGGAAATCTACAGATCAGGTTATAATCAGAATACCGAAGTATGTTCATGAAAATTTTCCAGTTCATAACATTCCAGCAGACTTCCACACTTTTATCCTATCAATCACTTTCAATTTAATTCAGATAGCTCTAAATTTTTATGGAGAGAAAGAAAAATTCCTTAGGAATCCATTGATCAAGTTTCAAGTCATTTGGAGTTCGGATGAAAAAGTTATAGCTAAAAGACTTAAGGTTGTTCAATGAAATACTCTGGTTCATAACCCATACATAGAACCTATCATCTTTTCTCTCTCTAGAACGCAGACCATCTTCTCCACTGAAAACCTATTTTTTTCCTCCACTTTTCCACTTTTACACTTCATATCTACTACATCCATTACATAAACCAACTTTCCTACGCTCCTTTCAGCACAACAACTCATAACAAATCATAAATCCAAGGTTCATACTTAATCATCAAAATCAGAAATCTCACCTTCACCTTCTGCATATTTTCGTTTTGCCTTTATTACTAAAACTCTTCTTCCAACAACAACCACACATGCATCGATCCACAAGCATGAAAACATACACCATTCATGCATGAATCTATTAAAACATTAAAACATCCATGTAACTTACTTGGTTTATTCTTCAGCAAAATTCCAGAAATGGGGAGAGCAAATAAGAAGGAAGATGGTGTAGATGGTTTTGATGAAACCAAGGAAAAAAGCTGCAGAAACATTTTTGCTTAATGCCTAGGTGTTTCATTAGTGCTTTAACATATGTCTCCATTGCATGTCTTCCACTTGCCCACTAGATAAGCTACCATTTGTCTCATAGCTATAGGTCCACATGTCACACATAATTTTATCCATTTGTCACTCTATAATTTGTTCATTTGTCAACTAATTTCTAATACAATTGTCACATTTCTATTTGTCCCTTATTTCAATATTTTTCCTAGTCTAAAATACCTTAAATTTTTTTATAAATTTCCAAAATATCCGAAATGTCTTCAAAAATGCAGAATAAATTCTAATACACACCAAATTTAATTTTCAAGATAATTAATCCATAATTCGCCAAAAATTTTGAAATAATAACTATTATCACCAAATATATTCTCAGCTCAAAAATTCACCAAAAATTTCAAAATATCCAAAATATACCAAAATTGCCAAATCACAATTCATACACTCTAATTTAATCCACAATTTTCACTTATAAATCAAATTTACTCAGAAATGCCAATGAATGCATGTATAATCATATTAATGTGCAAAATAAGTGTGTATGTCACAATTAACTTATGAATGACGTGCATTTTTTTAATTTCATAATACTTTCTTATAAATTACTATTATAGCCTTAACATGGGTATCGAGATGTTACAATTCTTGATCTCAATAACAAGAAATAAGGATAGACTTTCATGTTCTAGAAGATATAGAGGAAATTGAAGAAGTAAGGACAATAGTTGCAACAAATAAAGTAGCGACTATCTGTTTACTTTCAATATAGGTTACTTGAAACAACCAGCCCAATTCTCCATAATGTTAGAGAAGGAGAGAGATTGTAACGATGAGCTTGCGGCAAACCTCTATTCTCTTTTCTTTTCCTTGTGGCATATACATTTTGATAATGTGCTTTTCCTTTATACATCCTAACTATTTTCTTTCTTTATTTTAGTTATAGTCATTTTATTTATGTTCAATACTTTATGTTGGTTTCACTTAATGTCTATTTCCATTTTTTCCCTTTAATTATGGTTGTTTATAAGGTATAAGTAAATCCTAAATGATGATCATAAATAACTTTGACAATAAATGATAATAGGAGATAGAGAATTTTCTTATATGTTTTTATATCCTCCCTTTCTATTTATTATCCTTAATATTTAATTTGCATTCATTATATTGGCATATTGAGAACTAATATATAACTCAAGTATTGAGAGATAATCGATGATTTATAGGCATAAGTTATTATGCTTATTAATTTTATTATCATTACCTCTATTAATTTTATTTCAGTTGGCTTAAAATATAATAATTTTGAAAGAAGATTAATAGTTTGAAATATTTATAAGTTTGATTATTTTGTGATTCAAAAACTTAGGGCCAATAGTTACGAGCATTGATAACTAACTTAGTTCTAATTTATTCTAATAATTCTCAATTTGCATTGCAATATTTTTAAATATATTTTAGACATATATTCAATTTAGAAGTTAATTCCTTCTAAACATTTTAGTATCCTATTGAAAATAAATAATAAAAATAAAAATGAATAAATGACTATAAATAAATTCACTATACTAGCTTTAACGTAAGTAAAAATTTTGAAGTTAAAGAGTAGATATACTAACTTTTTGAAAAAATAACCAAAATGAGTAACGAGAGCACTCATGACATGGTATTACCTTTTGCATCAAAAGGTTATAAGAATTTTTAAATAGCCTCTAAATGCTCCTTTGTTAATTTAAAGTTTAGTGTTTTATTTTTATATTAACGGGTTATTAAAATGTTTAAAAGTTGAAACATCCCTTTTATGAATGTCTAATTTATAAAATTAAACATTATGTTTAATTTTATAAATTAAGTTAAATTTTGAAGTATTATTTGATGTAAATTGAATTGATTTATGACTTAATTCAAGTATTTAAAAGCCTAACTAATTGATGAATAGTGTAACTTAATGCATGATGGATAGTCTTGATTATTCTAATTGAAATGTTAAATCATTATTAGATGAGCAAAATCTTAAGTATGAAGACATTTGATGTGAATGAATTATGCACATATTTATTTAAGTATTTTGCTTGTTTAATGATAAATTACTTTATTTTACTTAGTTTTTATTATCTTTTTAGGTAATTATGCAAATTGGACATTGAGATGATATTATTCAAGAATTAAAGGTTATTCCAAGAAAAAATATGAAGAAATTCACAATTTTTGAAGGAATATGATCTGGCCCAAGCTTGTCTTGTAGCCTATTGCCTAATATGTTCAAGTGCTGCAAAGTGACATGGCCTAAGCCACAGTTGTGTAGGAGACAATCATGCTTCATCTTCAAGAAAATAATAAGATCTATTACTTAGAGACAAGGACATGCCAAAGGCAATATTTATCACCCAAAAGACACGTTAAAGGCCCACAATCTAAGCCATAACCATTGGAAAAACTATAATGTACCTAAAGTAAAATATTTTAAAGGGAGAAACCTTAATTTTTATAATATTTTATGCTTTTAGAAAATATCTTTTTTCTCTCTAAAATTCAGATTTAACCATCATAAGACTTCTTCAACATGTAAGTAATTGATTTTTTTAAGCTATTTTTTCTAGATACTTATGATCTAGATATCATCTTAATATATCAAATGGTAAAATTAGAAAGTTTTATCTATAAGTACTTTCATTATGATTTTGTATTTTTGTTTTATGATTTCATTGTTTCAAATGTGTTTTGTGGCAAAACTCTTTTCTTATGTTTAGATAGGAATAAGCAAGTGACTATTTTTTTAATGGATTGATTCAATTTAATTTATGATATGAGATATATTTTTGTTGTTCTTATACTGATTTATTTATATTGACATCTAAATTTGATTTTAGTTCACTTGCAGATGGTTCTATAGAGCTTGGTTGTGAGTGGATCGTGACTTAAGTAAAGGGGGTTGAACATAGTGCTCAAGGGAGACTTATATGATCTTCATCGTGTTATGACAAAACCATTTATAGGATTTTAAAAAACGTAATGCATTCAAAGGGTTGTTAGTATAGTTGTAAATACGAGTTAACAAATTGAAGTGTAATTTATTATAGCTCGAAAGAGTAGGAAGTCCTACGATCTAGAGAATATATTCATTTTAGGTTAATTAAATTGTAAAATCAAAAGTGTTATTAAGGAAGTACTCATCTAAAAATAGTTTTTTGATTACATTCTCTTTTGATTAATTGTCTTATCATTTATTTTTGTTGCCATTGTTAAAATTCTGTCCACATTACTTCTTCACGAGATCGATACCCTACTTACCATTATATTACTTACTAAAAATGTGTACATTTTCTACGTTAATGGGTGATATATTTGTAAAAAAGAAAAGTTTTATAGCATTAAAATTATATATCAACTATACACTTGCCATTTTGTCACTGAGAGCTTTGAAATTTTAGTTTAAATCCCATATTTGCTTAATTTTGGATATTTTTTGGAAGTTGACAAATATGGGATTGCATCTTTTAAAACATAACTTATGAATTTATTCAAATATTTAGAAACATAAATGGATAAATTCTAAATAATAGAAATAGCAAATAAATTGAAATTTATTCCATATTCTTGTTATTTTATTCCATTAAGTTCTTTAAATCTGTTTATTCTTGCTCTAATGACTTGTTTTATGTTGAACAATCTAATCTAATTTTCTTCTTAAGTCTCTTTTATCCATTGTGTCCATTCTTCTTAAGAGTAAATTTCCTTCATGCAAATCTTGACATTTTCTTCTTCTTCACATTGAACAACCTCAACCTTTTTTGGTATGTCCTATTCTTCGAACTTAATTGTTCCATTTTCTCTTCAACGAGGTTTAACTTATTATGCAAATGGTCTCCATTTTGCTTATCATCGAAACCAAATACCTAATTACTTGAGAACTTTAGATCAACGAGGATAAGATGGTACGCATGTGAAATTGAAAGGATATTCTATGTCTTGTGGGTGGTTAACTAGGCTTGTAGTATGTTATGAAAATCTTCAGGCCATCTACCTATAATTTAACTTACTCTTGTCCTTGGCCCTTTCAATGTCGCGTGATTTGTTACCTCTGTTAAAACATTGTGATTTGTTACCTGTGTTAAAACATTCATCTGAGATTTGAAATTAAAGAGAACTTCCATTTAATACGTTATTTATGAGCATCAAGACAGGAAACTCCATTTATGCACATAATATTAACACTATTAAAATTTTCCGATCTCCTAGGAATACCTTTGCAAAAGATTCTACCTCAACCTATTTGATGAAGTAATTAATAACCACAAAGATGAACTAATTAAGTTGCTTATTAATAAGAGAAAATGGGGCCCGGCCTAACATGTCTATTATTTACTAATCAAACAAAATAGGATTGGAAATTGTTATGTAATATATAATTGGGTGATTATGGTAAAGAGCATGTCTTTAGAAATTGTCTTAGGTTTTTACATATTCATTGGAGTCCTTCTTTAGGGTTAGTTAGAAGTAACATACCCTTTCGATCCTGTTAATTAAGTTATTGTTCCTTAATATGCCTGACAAGATCTCCTTTAAAGTTCCTTCAAGATTTGTTGCACTCCTATAGTACTAACACATCTCAAATAAGTTAGTATAAAAGATAGCATGTATAAATATCCTCTGATCACGACAAAACAAGTTTCTTTGCATATTAGCAGCCTTCAATTATATCATCCTTGTAATCTTCTATGCTATCTACTTTAGAAACATCATATTAAGTAGCCTTTGATATATTACTCCTATATTTTTATTCCAAAGGGCATTACCTTATAGTAATATGTGGGTGATAAAATAATTTTTTATCCTACTAAGGTTTGTACATATAGATCTAATTATATCCTAAGTAAAAGTATATAAAGCTCAATTATTCGTAACAAGACATTCCATCCATAAGTGGGTCAATTTTGGGTAGAGGATGATAGTCCTTCGTATATCCTTTGTTTAAATCTGTGACGTAAACACACATCTTTAACTTTCCTTCGTTTTAGCTCCAATCTTCAAAGTTGAATGTTAATCACTTCTTTGGTAGACTTAGATGCCACTAACTTCTTTGGATCTTATACATTCAAATCTTTAATATTCAATTAATCTGACATGATCTTTCTCTTAAGTGACATTATCACGACATACTTTGGTCTCATTGTAATTCTCCAACATTATATATACTCAAATAAGAACTTCATCGTCAACTAGTAAGAACATAAAATTACTCTAATCACATAGAGTGTTGGTTATCGAAAGATCATAGTGACCGCGCATATTATATGGAATTCCACAAAGTTTAGTCACTCTCTAAGGATGTCTTCAGTTAGGCTAAGGATCGTCTTCGAGCTGTCCAAACCGGACTTAATATGAGGCCTGATCCTTATAAATAAATAATATTAAACTAACTTGAGTTTGAGCTCAATAAAAACTTGGCTCGGGCCAGGCCTAGCCCGCTTCCATGTACGCCGTAACCAACTATTTAAATTAAAACAAACCACAGGTACAGTTATTTCAACAAACTGCCAGTGATTCAACGACCAGTCCCGAGGACGAGAGACGACCGCTTGGTGGCACTAAGTGTCAATGCAGAGGGGTGGAGGATCCAAATAAACTAGAAAAGTTTCTTTTCTTTCATGTTTTTCAGAACTGTTTTCAAACTTGTACATTTTTACTTCCAAGTCTTCTCTTGCACACCTGCGGGTAATCTTATGGAAGACCCAGATCGTGGTCAGCGTATTTCCATTGATGCCACCTCCTCTTCTTCTTCGATTTCAGCTCCCCGAATTCAACCGGAAGAAGACACTGGTCAACAGGAAAATGAGGAAAGAGAAGGACAACATCACAACCAAGAGGAGCAACAACAGAGACCAGGTGCTGGTTCAGTTGCAGCTTATCGTTTAAGCAGGTTGACAACTGATACTGCTTCCGCTGCCGTACCCAGCGAGATGAGAGAAGACGTTTGGTCCTGCCTCCTCGTTCTTCTCACCTTCTGGTTATTTGGTGCGCTTTTCATTTCCTAATTCTTCTTTCTTCACATTTTCGTAGTCACATTCTTATAGAGCACTGTTCAAAAACTTCTTTAAATTTGAATCAGTTAAATCCTAGGCTTCTACTTTAGTATCCCAGATCCCTATTTGGCTCCTTTTTCTTTTCCAAGTTAATTTTTTTAATTACTATGGTACCTGAATTTTGATTTTAATATCTGAATATCATATGACGATAATCCATTGCAAGCAGCATCTATGACATTGATTCTTGGCGTTTATGGATCCCAGAGATTGAATTTGGGTCCCCATTGCTCACGCCTCATACAAACTAATTCTTTGTTTGTGCAGTCTATTACGGTAATTAACTTCCTTTTATTTGTTTTGTGTTGTTCTTCCTCCTCTCGTGATCTTATTTCATATGGTTTTGGGTTAACGAACAGCCACAGATGACAGATAAACCCAAATCAGGGCCAATGCTGTATGGATTCTACGAGCCTCCTCCCTTGGATGTGGAAATCACTTGGACTGAAGCATTCAAAGTTGCTGTTGCATATGATTTGCACAAGGCAAATACTGAACTACTTAAATCCTTCATTTTCTTTTTCAATACGTTGTAAATCTTGTCACTAGTTCTGAACATAAGCTATGTCTCACTGATGTTCATGATGGAAGACTTTCCAGTCGAATGTATAGAAAGCCCAATTGCATAATTTCTCTAACCATTCAGGGACAACCAACTGACTGCATCAAAATCTCAAAGAAGGAAAATACAAATTATTCAATTTGATCTTTCCATTCATGCCACACTAAGATCTGATAGCTTCTGTCTTATGTAAGAACAGCTTTGTGAAATAAAAAAAGGCCAAGTCATATGCACAATGCCATTACTATAGCATGGAAGACAAATTTTATTGATTTGCATATTGAACTTGTTTTCTGCAGGAGTGGATCTACTTCCTAAACAAGGGTTCTAAGTTGGATATCTTTTATAGTGTAAAAACTCAAAGTACTTTGCCTGTGTCCCTTATAATTGCCCAAGGTGAGTTTCGTACTAGTAGTTTAGAATGTACTGTTCGTTTGTAGTTTATTTCCAGACAAATGTTTCCTACATTGTGAATTGAGCCAATATTCTAACGTTTTCTGAGGACTCCAAAAAATATAGCCAAAGCAGCTTTAATGCTTGGTTTTACCTTTTCTCTAAGAAACTAAACACGTATAAATCCACATATATATACTACTAAAGAACTACTGCTGTACACGCTTTAATAATACTTTCTGATATATCTGGCAGCCAATGATGTTAGATTCTGGGTATAGTTTCAGGGAAACGTGGAAGAACTCTATAATTAGTAACGATTTTGAATCTTGCATAGCCAGAATATGGATTAAAAGTGGGTCTGCGTATTATTTCCTTTTCCTTTTCTTGCTTCCCTTTGATTTTATGTTTCATTAATTTTTTCTCTGCATGCAGGCAAAGAAAGCCTTGTCGAATGGATAGAGGATCCTTCACATCCAAATACAACTTTGTCCTGGAACATTATTGAAGGTATTGTTTTTCCTGGAGTACTACAACTCTTTCTTCCTATTATAGACTTAGCTTCGACCTACGGGTTCTGATTGCATTATTTCACAGGGAGCGGAGTGATTCAACAAAAAATTTCAAAGTCTTCTGATTATTATATTGCTGTGGGAAATCTGAACAATGAGGAAGTAGAGGTATTTTCTTGACTTTCTATTTCAACATCATACGTAACATCATAGTTGGCTCTACTTGGCTCGTTCCAACTCCAAAACATGTTATTAGTCCTTGAGCATACAAATTCATTCAGGTTAATGATCACTGGAAAAAGAACATTCTTTTCAGTCATACCTTAAATTAAATGCTGTAGAATGCATAAAATCACATACTTTGTGGGAAAGATTATTGGGAAGTCATCTCGTACCCTTCACTTGGCACCATCTCTTCAATGATCAAGAACACAGGTCAAATTTCACACCCCAGTAGAGCTATTTGTTGGAACCTGATTATGATGATCAGGTAAAACCTAATGGTATATTTGGATCACTGTAAGTGCAAATGCAGATTTTTTTCTATTGCTGTTCAGCTGTGAGGGAACTCTCTTATAGATTCAACTAATGGTTGGCTTGTCACTGTTTTTCAGTCTGCTATTAATCATAAAACCTTTAAATGCCACTTATTTGACTGTCACACATGTTATCTACATTTAGAAATGGTAATATAGCTCAAATTTGTATTTCTGATAGGTACCCCAGTAACTCAACTAGAAGTATCACCAGTTACTAATATCTGGCAGCTTTTCCTGGTCTTTTGAAAGCTAAAAGGAATAAGTTGTTCATGGATTTTTAATGGTGCTTAATCTGGTAAAGAAAATTGACAGATTTGTTTCACATACATAGCATTTATCCAGCAGTTGGTGGATGTACCTTTTCTGGGAAAGCTAATGATCATTATTTCTTCAATAGCGCACTCCTTGTGGACAGTTAGGTTTTTGCAAATCATTAGATGACTTATCTTCAGTTCCCCTGCATTATGCAGGTGGAGTTGACGTTTATGGTGAATGCTTTTGTCTATAACACAACTCAGGCATACTATAGGTGCCCCCTCAACAACAACTTATGCAGTTTAAAGCTGTTTCTTTTGGGGACAAATGTAGCTATTCTAACGTCTCCTGCTCCAGAAGAGGTAAAAATTTTAACATTTGGAGTGGCTGGGAAATCAGATTACTTGCCAATAATTTGTCCGTGGTAAATACCAAGATGTGTGTAATTTTTGGCAAATCATGAAGAAACACTTTTTGACACATTTTAGAACATTTTCCCTGTTTACTTTATCATATTGGAGATTTTATGGATCAAAATCTTGTTGATTTTCAAGCATGAGTTTTAACCCTTCTTTCAGGTTGGTACAGATTATGACTGGCAGGTGAAATTGTCTTTTGGACCTAGATGGATCACTTACTTTATTGGATCAGGTGAGCTTTTACTCCAAGATTATTCTTTGTGTCAGGAAAAATAATAAATTCATCCTCATCTGCCACTATTCCTGGATGCAGGCATTATGACTGTCATCTGCTTATTAACCTTCAGATTCTGCAATGTGTTCCAAGATCACAGAGAAAGTAGACAAGTAGGAGAAACAGCAGCTGAACACACTCCATTGCTTTCCCACAAAGACGAAGATAACTCAAGCTGGGGTTCATCCTATGATTCAAACTCACATGATGAGGAGGATGTGGATGAATGGCTTGCCAAAAATTCTCATGAAGGGAAGCAGTTAGCAGAAGGGGAAAACCCTCGTCGTCTGTGCGTTATTTGCTTTGATGCCCCAAGAGACTGTTTCTTTCTTCCATGCGGACATTGTGCCGCCTGTTTTACTTGTGCAACAAGGTTTGCTGCCACTTCAAATTTTTGCATACTGCGTCAACCAGCTCTTTCAACATCTAACACTTATTTACTCTGCAGAATTGCAGAAGAAGCTGCTACTTGTCCCATATGTCGCAGGGGTATGAAGAAAGTGCGAAAGATATTTACAGTTTGAGGAGTTTCTTAGAACGTTTTCTTCGTGCAGTAACTCATTGGTTCTTGGCGTGCCGATCAAACTTTTGTCTTTCCACCATACTTTTTTGACGCAACAAATTCTAAATTTTCTTTTTCATGTATTGTAAAGCTCTTATTTTGATAAGCTATTACTTGTAAATAACAAATGGGTTAGGAATGTGCCAAAGATCCCATCTCTGTGATGCTTCTTTAATGTCTTTCGGCCGAAGGGATTTGAGCCTTTGGCTCCTGAAATGTGAACTCCATTTGGAATGTATCAACGACATGTTTTCTAAGTGTAAGAAACGACAAGGCTTTTCAAAATTAAAATAAAATTAATTTATTTTAAGTTTTATTTAATATTTATTATTGACAAAAAATATATTATTAAAGTATTTTTACTTTTATTAAAAAATAAAATAAAATAAAACGCAAAAAAGAATTGATGAAGGGCTTCCATTTTCTGTAAGAGGTGTTAATGAGATCATTCTAAAATATATACAGTTGTACGATGTAAAAGATCATGCTATAATAATCAAAATAGAATCCTTAATTATAGAAAAATAATCAAAAATGACAAAATATACGTGAAATACAATGTCTTTATTACCCTCCCTCAGGTTAGGGCATAAGGGTCTGAAGTCCAACTTGAAAAGCAAGAAATGTCGGGCAATTATTGAAACCTTTGTTGAACAAATTAGTTAATTGCAAATGTGATAGAAGATAACGTGGTAAGAGTTTTCTAAAAACCAACTTCTCACGAATAAAGTGAAAATTTACTTCGTTGTGTTTTGTTCTTAAATGAATAATTGAGCTTTTGGCTGTATGGAGTCACGTTGTTGTCACAGAAAAGACTAGTGGCTTCTGTATGTAGTACAAACTATTTATTTAATAAGCTTCTTAACCAACTGTTTATTTAGGAAGCTTTAACCAAATTATCTCACTGGTGGTCATAGCCATAGCATAATATTAAAGATCAGGATACGGTGAACTACTTCTTGCTTTGCCATCATATAAGAGAAAGACAAAGTTGAATATATAATCCATTCATAGACTTCCTATTCAAAGGGTAACTTCCCAGTCTACATCACAGTATATAGATAGCACCACTTCTTATTCACGACCTAATAGTATACCTTGCCCTAGCACCCTTTAAGATATTTCAAGTCACGTACGAGACCATCCCAATATTCAATTCAGGGTTTCTGGATGAACTGACTAAGCTGGGAATTCTGTGTTGGAGCACATTAGTGATTTTCAGAATATAATCAATAAGCTGACTATTACGAAGATCATTCTTAATGAAGAGCTTCAAGCCTTA
>JAOTAX010000008.1:25485794-25496570 GCA_025629825.1 Erythroxylum guanchezii | reverse complement strand
ATGAACATTTTCCAGATTACTACCAAATTTTGTTTCTAAATCTTTCCTTATCACAACTCATACCAAGATCACTCTTTATAATCCCTCTACTTCTCATTTTCAATAAAATCATATTTAACACAATCATACCTGGAAGTTGTCAATGAATGCATTTACCACTTATTTATGTGCAACATTCAATATTTATGTGCATATATGCTAACATGATGCATGAGCAAGAAAAATGCATTTCTGTAATCTTTCTTTGAGCTCACAAGTACTAAAATTTTGGGTCCTAACCCTTAATATGGGGACGGGATGTTACATTCTATGTACCTTGGAGTTTAAAGAAAGAGAGATCTATCAATCACATTAAGGCGTTATAATATTTTAGAGAATAATTTTGCATCAAAATTAGCTTACTTAATTTATAGAATCTTGATTGCAATTATGATTTATATCATCTTTGACTTAGTTCTATTTTGTCTTATCATTCTTCTTTCCTTTTTAAGCTTGATCTCACTAAGTTCTAATTGATATATTATCTCTTCTTCCATAATACTTTATCTAAAATGAAGCTATAATATCACTCCTCCTCGAGCAGGAGCTTGTCCTCAAGCTTGAATTTAGGGTAAAGTTGACAAAATCCATTGATAAGTCTATAATTTGCATGTTTATAAAACATGCTATAAAAATTAGAGAACTGGTTAATAAAGGCTATACTTGTGATGACGTGGGACATAGTTCCAGCATTGAACTCGTACGGGTTAGAGGTAGTATTAAACCCTTATAGAATATAGGTGTAAAATGGCAGTGTGTAGCTCTCGAGTTTAAAATTAGTGCAGATTTGAAAATGTAAATAACATCAAACTCATGGCACAAAATTCAAGGACATGTGAAATTTTAATTTCACTGACTTTTGGGCATATTTTACGTATCTCTAGACTATAAATATCTTTTTAGGGGTAATTAGAAGGTGGATTTTTAGATTTTCTTAGCATTAAGTAGAGTTTTAGAGCAAGACTAAGGAAAAATTCATCCCAACTTGGAAGTAATTAAGGGATATTTCTTCTAGTTCTTTCTCTTTTATTTTTTTTATGATGAGATTTTTTGGTTTCATTTTAATTACACATATATGCTAATTACATCATATTTTTAGTATGATTTTAGATTGTTTAGTTTGTATTTTGATGATTTTTATATGAGTTGGGCTTAATTTAGCTTATATTTTATTTACAGGCCTTATTTTAGATCTCTAATAAAAAAAAGAAGTGAATTTGGACAATTTAGAGCCAAGTTAGCAGAGTTTTGGAGTGATTTTGGAGGAAAATAGTTTGAACATAACCCTATGTTCTACATGGCACCAACATGGTACCCTATTTAACTCATGTAGTAAAAGAGTGCATTATACTTCTTAATAACTTAGTGTATAAAGAAATATGACACAAGAAGTACATGGCCTAAAAATGGCTCCACGTTCTCTAACACAACACCTATATGGTGTTGTGTCCATAGTCATGTTGCAATGGAGGAGTCTTAAATATGAAACAAAATAAACATAAAACCAACACGAGGTCAATACAATACCATGCTGCTAACTTATTTTAGCATTGACTTTATAAATATTAGGGTTTTTAGCTACACTGATGGGAACACGAGATCAAATAGGCTCATGTTTTGTCTTGTGTTTAACATAAAACCTAGGGTTTCATGGAATAAATGGAGTAATAAGAGAAGAGAAAAAGGGAGACGTTTGGGAGGACAATAAATAAGCCTTAAGAAAGAGGAGACTCAAAAGCACATCAAGGATAAACAATCTTGGATAAAAACAAGATTCCATCATGATCAATCAAGGACAACAAAATTTAAGAGCAATGAGAATTCATCGCTTTGTCTTAATTTCTTTATTGTTCTTTGTTGGTTTCCTTTATTTGATTATGAACAAAATTGGGATATAGATTTAGATGGGATAAGTCCTAGAATTATGTTTTAAAGTGATTTCTTTAATTTGATGAAAGTGTTTTTTTTTCTTGAAATTTATTCCTGTTCATATATATATATATATATGTATGTATGTATGTATGTATGTATATATGGGTTGTCACAGATACAACTACAAGATGTTAGGATAGAATTTATCATGAAAATTCATAAAGTGAGTTAATGCACTCTTAAATTGTCTTATATTAAAAAGAGATTTTTAGTCAATTAATTTAAGGATAGGGATTGTATTGCTCGAGAAAAAATATAGTTGTAACTTATGATTTTCCTTCAATCAAGTAACTAGATTAATTATCAAATCAAGATAAATTCAAGCATAATAAAATTCTAAGGGATTTTACTTTTAAATCTATTATATCTATTGATTGTTTATTCTTATCTAACTAATTAACTCTTATTTATTATTTTGGTTTCCTTTATTTTCTTTTTCAATTCAATCATTCATTTATTTAGATTATGTAATATAAGATAATTATTACTAGTAATTCTAGTATCTATAGGATCGACACTTGACTTACTTAAACTATACTATAGAAAACAACAGGTGCACTTATCTTAATGATTTCTCTATTATTATTGTGTGTTTTATATTTTTTTATCACATCTAAGTACGTTATGTTTAGCAAGTAAAGCCCTAATTAGGGTTAGGGATACAACTCGTGTTAGATTTTTATTATTAATATATAATTAGTTATTAATTAATGGAAAAACCAAAGAATCAAGTTAGAAGATTACATAAATGCATCAAATATTAGACTTTAAATAAGGTAATAATCAATAACAAATATCATATTCCTTTAGTTTAAAACTTGGTGGAAAAATTATCGAGAGTTGCAATATTTAATATGTTGGACTTGAAAAGTAGAAATTGAAATTTGTAGGTTCCCAAAGGATGAATAAAAGATGACACTTGTAATTGCATATGGATCATGCAAATTCTTAGCCATGTCATTTGGTTTGAAAGGCACACCCATTATCTTATAATAGTTAATAAATGATATGATGTGTGACTTCTTACAAAACTCTATGGTGGTGCATTTTAGACGATATCATTAAATACCATACTAATTGATTGGTCATTTCTACTCAAATATTTAAAGTAACCATAAATACATGGCATAGCTATAGTTAGCATAGGTAAGTACGATTCGATCACACGAAGATAGTGATTACTAGAAGATAGTGATTACTAGTAGTTACTTCTCTCCTGTTATCTAACCTAAAAATTGGATGTTTGGTTTTACATTAAAAATAAAACATAAATAAACACTAAAATTTGGAAACGACAATGAATGTAGAAAAATAAGGAAATTTCTTAGAAAAAATCAATATCAAAGATTAGTGTCTTGGTGATGAATCCCCGTAAAAATCATTAAATAATTAACCTTTTATCATGCAATTATTTTATTGACTATTGAACCGTGAAAATTCCTATCTTATATTAATAACTCTCTCGAGACTACTAACAGCTAATCCTTAGAGTGATTAGCTAAAATCTTTCTAGTTAAAGTTCCTATGATTGCATTACTGATTTATAAATTCTACTATGAGGTTTGAATCTAATTTAGAGGATTTATGTCAACCTATCTTTAAGTTTGTAATCAACTCCTTTCAATTATGGTATATTTATTCCTACAAAGGTTTTGTCAATCTCAATAATATGAAATCAAATCATGCACTAATATTTCGAATCTATTAGAACGTGCATAAAACATATAATTGAATCACAATAGATCAAGCAAAACATTTGCATTAAATAAAAGATTAAAACATATTGTATCATAAACTAGGGTTCAACATATCTAGACACGAAAAATTGTTTAGTTACTCATAATAGAAAAAGAAATCAAATAAAAACATGCAAAAAAACTAAAAAACAACAACAACATCAAGTGGAAGTCTCATTGAGATGCGGGATGTGGATCTTCAACATCGCCTCTATGAGTTTCTCACGTTTGAAATCTAATGTAAAAGTTCGCTCCCCCAATAGCCTCGGCATCCGTTTATAATGAATTATAAGGTTTTTGGGACATACACGGTCATTTACACAACTATATAGGTGATCGTGTAAGTCCTAAAACACTTAAAATTGTGACTTTACACGTTTTAAGAGACTTACACAGCCACATACATGACCGCGTATCTCCTAATTACTTCAAATCTTCGTTTTATGCCACAATTTCAGCTGAATTTCTCTCCTTTTGGCCTATAAAAGCAATTATCACCTATACATGCACATGGAGCAAATTAAGTACCAAAAATATAAAAAAACTATAAAATATCAAGCAAAATACATCAAATATGGGTGTATGAATATAGTCAAATATGCGTCTATCAAATATGCTACACTGAAGCTTTTGCTTGTCCTCAAGCAAATCATAATCTAAATTATAAATCTTACAACATCCATCCTTCATAACATGAACCTATCCATTCATCCTCTAAATCATCATGTCATATGAATCAATTTAACATACAAATAGATTTAAGTTATCCTAAGTAACTTCCTAAGTCAATATTAATAATAATCACATCAATAATCTCATTGAAATCAAAGGCATAAGCCTTTACACCCTTATCAAGATTGCACTCAATGCACTCAAGTGTTTAAAATGAAAAATATCAAAACTCTCAAATCAATGCATAGTAGAACTCTTACCATAGGCTTGCAATATTATCACATATCCACACCACTTATGTATAAATTAGAAAAAAATCAAAAGGTCTTAATAGGGTTATAATGGGGCTTAGGTAAGGTATGATTGGGATAATAAAATGTGTTGATTTGAAGAAAATTTACCAAAGGGGCATTACAAGAAACTTGTTCATAATACAAACAGGTCCTTTCATTATAAATACATTGGTACTATATGCCTATTCTTTTCTTTTTTCTATTTTCTTTTTTTAATCTAATTTTGGGTATTTATCATGTACCACAATTAAAGAAAAATTAGACATTTCAAATTTTCAAGTTTCAAACAATAAAGTAATGTAAATAACCTTTAGTGTTCAAAACAATAAAAAAGCTTCAGAGAAAATATGATAAAGGTTAACAATGGGGTCAAATCAATGAAAAATGCTAAGGCTCAAAATTGGTTATTCCTAAAGATAAATTATGGGTAACGTAATTATCAAAGAAATAGGTTTAAATAAATGTTGAATCTAAACACCTTCATCATTTCAATGCTTCTAATTTAACAAATATGATCTCAAAATGCATAATAAAAGCAAGACTTAGAATTATTCATTTATGCATGATAATACACATGAAAGAAGAAAAGAACTTAAAAGTTTTGAAATTTTGCTCTTAGGCTTAAAAGCTTATAAAAGAAAATAGGGATATGTGTATGTAAATAATATGCAAATTTCATTCAAATTGACTATCTCAATGGCTACTATCAATATGACTTATAAAATCAAGTTTGTTCTAACTATCATGCTTTTGCACACTAATTCAAATCAATATTTAATATTGAAATATAGTATTTATGGACAGATTTCAACTAATTCAAGATATCAGTTATTAAAATCTAATAACAAAGATTATAATAAGCTTAAGAAAATCATAATCCCCTTCCCCATTTTTAAAATTGTACATTTTCCCTAATATACACAATACAAGCATATATGATAAATGAGAAAGTGTCGTCAATGGTAGCCACCTGCCACATCGGTGGTACTATATCAAATACCCCCATCTTTCATGCAAGTCTGATCATGTAAGGCCCGATATAGATTGTGACAACCTTTCTTTATTAACTCTAATGCCCGATGAATTGGGCAAGTCAATGCCCTAAATGGATTGGTGTCCTCTCACTCATACTCCACAAGTAAAACACGTCTAGATTCCCGATGACTCTCTAATTATCACCCTAACTACTCACCGTGTGACTTAGAATACTATGAATGCATCTGACTCAATGGGATGTCACAGTGTAGATGCCTTGGATTTGTTTCGTTCATAATCTTCCTCTGTGTTGATTGTAAGCCAAAAGTGTCGAGGAGACAACCCATATGGAAAGTCTATCCATAGTTTGATGTACTCCGACGTCCCAACAAACTCATGGTCATAAAGACCCATCGTAATAGAGAATTCTGAATAGCTCATCTGGAACATATCTCCCATTATCCAGAACTAGATCATGTTAGAACGATCCCAAGTGTAGTCTCCTTTCTCTACGAAGAACGTGGAGAGTACTTCGAGCATCAACTCCCAATAAAATGGCTTCACGATCTCGAAAAGTCAAGGCCACATGTTAATGTTAACGAGGTCCCAAACTTGCTGGGCTAAACCAACTTGCTATAACGCCTCCTAATCTATTAATCAGCCAATACCAAACTTTTTATCCTTAAGTCGCTGGTATTGTTCCTCTTGGGCCCTGACATTGAACAACAAAATTTGCGGCTTCTCTAGGGGTTGGTTTGTGGTTGAGGAACTCTCTCCTTGTTTTTGGTTCCTTGGGATCTCCTTTTCTCGTCATGATCTCATCATTGTGCCTAGAACTTAAAATAAGTGTGAGAATTGACAGATAATTGTATGAATACCCTTTTCCCCACAGTTAAAATTTGGTATGCTCATTAAATTATTAAATGTGAAAACATAATAAAAAAATAGAACACATAAAAATAAAAAATAAATTAACACAAATAAATAAATACATAAACAATTAAATAAAATAACATAATTACAAAATAAAATAACAACCTAATTAATCAAAAAATTAAAATTAAAAACATTGTAATAAAAAGTTAAGCTAACATAATTGTTTAATTACAAATTCACCCCTAAATTTGAAATTGAAAACCATAATTTCACAAATACGCAAAATTAACGAATTTAAACATTGAATTCACACAAAAGTCAAAATTTGACATGCAATTGAACAATAAACAACTTCAATTAATTAATGAAAAAACTAATTAATAATAATTTCATGAAAAATATCACAATTTAATAGTTAGTGAGGAAAATTGCATAGAAAATTGCACAATATTACAATGCAAGTTGTATTTTAACTCAATTAACAAGCAATTAATCAAACTGAATCATTAAAGCAATTATGTATCAATTAAATTCAACTATTAAAACACAATTGAGCATAAAATCGCACAAATTCTTCTAAGATCCTTAAATCGTAAAATTGACATTTTTTATTGAAAAATCTACAAATAATGCAAACCACCTAGTAAATCATGCATAAAAAAGTGAAAACAACTAGGAAACTTACTTAAGTGTCGCTAATTTGGCAGAAAAATGCAAAGAGTAAGGCAGGAGAATGGTAGGGTGGCGATGGGAGTAAGAGAGAAGAGAGAAATGTGAGAAAATGAAAGGGTTAGGGATTTTTTAGAAGGTTCTTAGACTTACATGGTCGTGCAGTTGGCCATGTAAGTCACAGAATTTCAACTTTTTGTAGGCTTACACAATTGATTACATGGGCGTGTATTAAACTGTGTAAATCTACACCAACGTGTATTGAGAGTGTGTAACTCTTTGTAACGTGTTTAACTTCAACAATATATAAACAAACTTAAAAATTTTGCACTTTTAAAGTTAGAAACCTTTAACATATATACCCTAACACCATAATTATGCATCATCTTATCAAGTTACTTAATGTTTTAATCTTAAAACACTTCAAAACTTAAATAACTTTTATTCTAACATGAAAATAAGAATGAAATAACATAGAATTTAATATAAACCTAAACTAATTCATGGATTGCCTCCCATGTAGTGCTTATTTAACGTCGTTAGCTTAACGTACCCTACACCTTTACCCTCATCCTGCGTCTATGATCAGTGGCTTGCTTCCACATGTTTCTCTACATAAAGGTTTTGTAGCCTGTAAGTAAGCCATCTCTTGCTATGTAATCATAAGGACAAAATTGATTAGATTAATAACCCCAATGGACTCCATTATTGCTCTTTTTAATAACAAACTGTTAAAAACATAGGGAATAACAAAATTTCATGAGTCTTCAATTAACGCAAGTAGTTTGTGTTGGAGGAAGTGAGAACTCTTCGTCCTTAAGTTGACTACCAATGATTCATCAGTATTTTCCTTATTTGGTTCCTCCACCAGTTTTTCCTTAATTACCTTTGTCCACTCTTCTTTACAAGGTTTTTAGCTCTTCTTCTTCTTCAACTATCTCTTGCCACTCCTCTACTTTCCCTTCTTGGATAGAGACTGCCTCTTATTCTTCTTATTCTTCTTCTAAAAGCTTATTTCCACTCCCAAGGGTGATTGTCATTCTATGTTCTTTAGTCGTACTAGGCAAACTCCCTTACATTTCATTAGATAATATCTGTTCCAACTAGTTAATTTTGGCCTCCAAGTTGCATATACGAGCCTCTATTCTCTAATGTTCTACATCAGAATATTGAGGAATCTTAAACATTAGCTCTTCCAAAGTAGCAGTTACCTCCTGGCCTCTTAAAATGTACCTTCGTTCATGAAATTGATTTTCAACTCTTTTTCACTCTGAGATGTTAGTAAGCTCAAATAGTATGAGGTATTATGCTCACTATATTTTGGTGAAGAAAATCTCTCCTTAAATTCACGTTGACTAGCTACACTATTGGTAATGTATTTTAGTAGTTTATATGTAATACTTTCGTATTGCTACCTTTGTTGTTGACCATATTCAGTTAGAACATAATCATTCCATCCATATGTGTAAAGGTTGTTCCACTCTAAATTATATGTATTCTTATAAGGTACATTCTGGGGCCAATTTCAAATGCTCGGTTGCTCCACATATAGGCCAATGCCCAACATTCATGATTATACTGATTACTCCCACAAATGTTGCAACACTGCATAAAAATCGGTTAAGCTTCTGAAAACATTTGAGAAAACAACTCTTTCTAATATGGTGATGTATATATTGCAAAGACTCATCATAGCTCCTATAAGAATACTGATTGCTCCACCCTTCCATTGTGAGTTGTGGCTATGACGATAAACCTTAATCCTTAAAATAAACCACAAACACACCATCAAAGTATGAGACATTCAAAAGATAACTAAATGAGTAAGGCACAAATACAATAAAATACAAAATAAAATAAATACAAAAGCTCAATTAAAATGAAAGAAAATATAATAAAATAAAAATGGCTAGAGTAATAAAATTCAGATTTTCGTAATATTACTATCCCTGGAAACGGTGCCAAAAACTTGATTTGTCATTTTTATGTCAATAATTAAATAGTTGCAAGTGCACGGTGTAGCTGTAGTTAACACGGGTAAGTACAAGTAGATCCCACAAAGACAATGATTACTAGTAATTACCTTTCTTCTATTATCTAACCTACGAATTGGATGTTTGATTTTAAATTAAAACTAAAAATAAAATTTGGAAACAATAATGAACGTAAAAGACTAGGGAAATTACTTAGAAAAAATCAACATCAAAGATTAGTGCCCAAGTCATGAATTCTCCTAAAAACCATTACATAATTAACCTTTTATCATGCAATTATTTTATTGACTATTGGACCATGGAAATTCCTATCTTATGTTAATAACTCTCCTGAGACTACTAACAACTAATCTATAGTGTGATTAACTGAAATCTTTCTAGTTAAAGTTCCTAGGATTGCATTATCGATTTATGAATTTCGTTATCACGTTTGACCCTAATCTAGATGATTTATGTCGACCTATCTGTAGATTTGCAGTCAATTCCTTTCAATTATGGTAGATCTATTCCTATAAAGATTTCTCAATCTTAATGATATGAAATCAAATCATATACTAATATTCTGGATCTATTAGAATATGTATAAAATACATAATTGAATCACAATAGATCAATCAAAATAATTGCATTAAATAAAAGATTAAAACATATTGTATCACAACCTAGGGTTCATCACACCTAGACACTAAAAAGCATTTAGTCACTCATAATAGAAAACAAAGTCAAATATAAACATGCAGAAAAACTATTAAAACAAGTTCATAATTCTAAATCTCCCTTCTATTTTATTGACTTCTCTTGCAAGTTTGGATTTGATGCCTTTTATTGGATCTCTTTTGAATTTCACTTCATGTTTTCCTTGTCTCTGGATCTTTATTGTCACCTCTCTGAGTTTCTCATATCTGAAATTTAATGTAAAAGTATACTCCCCCTTACTGCCTCCACTCACGTCCTTTTATAGCAAAATTTAGAGGACATACTTAGCCACTTGCACGACCGTGTAAGTGACTGTATAGCTACAAAAATACTTAAAATCATGACTTTACACGTTTTGAGAGACTTAACGGCCATATATACGACGATGTATCTCTTAATTGCTTCAAATCTTTGTTTTATGCTACAATTTCACCCAAATTTCTCTCCTTTTAGTCCATGAAGGCAATTATCACCTATAAATGCATTTGGAGCAAATTAAGAACCAAAAATGTTTTTTCAAAACTATAAAATATCAGGAAAATATTTCGAACATGGGTGTATAATTATATTTAAATATGCATCTATCATTAACTAGGTAGAACAAACACAACACTTAAGGTAAATGTTTGATTAGTTGTGGCATTATAAGTTATTCATGAAGGTAGAGAAATGTGAGTTTTCCCAACCATAGCTCATATTTTTATGACACTTAGTAAGCAATGTGATCGCGGCTCTGTCGTTCGATCCTAGAATCGACCTTGGAAACCGGTCAAGATATTAAAATTCCAAGATTGCAGCAAACTGAAACCTCGGGTCTTCTCTCTTGTTGGAACCGACGAAAAATGATTTTTAAAGCTAGCCTAGGTCAAAAATATGCAATTCAAAGCTGATAAA
>JAOTAX010000008.1:25436391-25458016 GCA_025629825.1 Erythroxylum guanchezii | reverse complement strand
TTCTATAAGTTTGTCAACTTATATAGTCACACCAACGGACATGTCCTTTGGTAAGTAGAAGAGAGAGGAAAAGGGTCTGTGACCCATTTGAGACCCAGTCTATAATACCCAATAACCATTATCTTGGGTGCTTTAATTGGATTCAAATCTATAAGTGACATAGGACATAAAATAGTCTAACATTTTAATCTGCTCGTGTTTGATACCATTAATGTTTTGACTCATATGTGGATATGGTGATTGTGATTATCTAGATTCAATAATGATTTAAAGGAAACCTAAAAACAAAAGTTAAGCTACACAACAAAGTACGGATTTATAATGTATGGCTTATTGCATTCATGTTTTAATCCTATTATAAATATTAAATAATTTTATACTTAAAAGTTTAAATAAAAATTTTATATTTATTCTATTGTATTCAAAATTAGATCCCACCCCAAATTTTCTGTAACTTGTCTATTCCAAATTTGGTGCTTTCTTGTCGGGCTGGCTCGTGTTCAATACAAGCTTTAAAAGCTGTGGCAATCCCAGCCGAGCACGCCCATAACCGCCAATTGCTTATTAGTTATTATAGCCCCAACATATAGCATCTTTCCAAATGTCCACGAAGACCTGCACATAGTTTAACAATAATTTATACTATCTGTTGACGGAGGCACGATTTGATCCTATCAGCCACCCCATCATTCAGTTGACCTGACGGCATCAAAGCGTTAGTTAACAATTCTCATTATTATCTGCTTTTCAGACTTCAATTAATTTTCAAGTGGAATTATCTGCTTCAAAGACCTCAGTTAGTTAATTTTGTAACTAGTTAACATCCCAAAATTGTCAAGAATTCCAGAGTTTAATGTTGAAGAAGATGCAGAATACATAGACAATTTTAATGCATGAATGATTAGTATTTGTCGTTTATTCAGCTAGTCCTGGAGAATAGAATGAGTAGCAAAAGCAAAAGGTCACCACCTTCTTTAGCATCGAATTTTGTGCGTATAATTAAAGAACACATGATAGCAACCACACAAGTTTTTCTTATAAAAATTGGTGATAATCATCAAAAGAACAGCTAAAACTTGGGTCGTAACCACCGATCTTTCCTTTTTTTTTTTTTTTTGTTATTTCACATTCCATGGATAAAAATTGACAATTGCGGAGAGAATTAGGGGTGTAGTTAAGAAGTGTAGGGCATGATGGTCAACATCAACTAATAGACAAGTAGTTAAAAAATGTAGGGTATGATGGTCAACATCAACTAATAGACCTTTGGTCTCCTGTTCGAAGCTGGGATCCCACAACTATACGTTAGTTATATGGCCTGTGGAGTGGAATCATCTTAATAATATATAAAAAGACCAAAAATGGTCGGTGTAGCTGGTCATTGTTTATTAATTTACTGAATCACGTGGTTATTGTCCCTCAGAAAGAAGTAATAAAAGAGACCTTGTTTTATAAATGTTAAGAATGACTTTACCTATTGTCCAATTACATTGTGTCGTTCACGTTGGATAATTTCTCACATTGATGTTGGGCTCAAATTAATTGTCTCCATTTCAACGAGGAACACGTGGGAAACTAGTGATAACTCAAATATGAAATATTCAACCCTTAAAATGACCAAAACTTCAAGTCAATGCTATCAACCACATGGATCATATCCAGATCGAGACATTGGCATTATCAACATTGATCGTAATAATGTCCTTTTAATTTTAAAAAAATCGACTAAACTAAATTAAATGTAAAATAAAGAAGGGCAAAGCAAAGCTTTGGTCAATGAAAACAAGGTTAGGTGTCGGTTTTAATACAAAATCTAGAGTATGATGCAGTATTTACGTGCCTAGGAAACACGGCCTCGAGTACTACGGGGCATGAGTCTAAATTTTGAGTTTTAGAAATATAAACCAACTTGCATCACCTCAATACATAAGCATAATTAAGTTGCTTCAACGTGTGAACGCTTGCTTTGGAGGACTAAACACCTACCCCCAACTCAGCGTACAATAAGGTAAGACTTCCATTATAATACTCAATTATTCCTACAAATAAAAAGGGCGGGAAGGTAAACCGTTTTAAGGAAATTATAAAAAAAAAAAAAAAAGAAGACTGTGTACAGAAAGTCAGAGAGGAGACAGCTTAGAGGTAAAAAACAGAACACCCATAGCCATAAGTAACTACCCAAAAGCAGTGTTTTATGAAATTCAGTTCTAAACTTATGCTCTCTGAAGTTTAAAGCGTTTGTTTTTTGTTTTGATATACTTTTAAAGCAACAGCCTTTCAATCATTTAGAGAGTAGAGAAAGATCAGAAAAGATGGGCAATTACAGAATGTGCCTATGTTTCATGAGGAAGTTCAAGGTTATGGAGGCGGGTCCGCCGCCGGACGTTAGAGAGGCATTCAAAGATTATACTGCAGGTGGGTCACATATGACGACGGAGCAGCTCCGGCGGTTCTTGGTGGAGGTTCAGGGTGATAGCGGCGCAGAGGCGGAAAAGATCGTTGACCAGATTCTGCACAAGAGACACCATGTCACTAGTTTTGCGAGGAGTGGTCTTACTCTTGATGATTTCTTTTTTTATTTGTTCTCTGCAGATCACAACCCTCTCATTAACAATCAGGTATTTTACTTTCTTGCTTTATCGACTCTTGAATTTGCTGTCTTTAGCCTTATAAGTGTGGTTGCTGTACACGTTCTGTGAGATTGGTCATCCTTATCAGAACGTTATAGAGAGGATCGTAAGCATTAGAGAGTTGTTTACTTTCTAATGAGAAGATTGTGAACTAAGAAGGGTCGGTCAACTGTTACTTTTTAAGTTTCAACGGATTTAGGCGATGATTGTAAGGCTAGGAAATTTATACTGTTAATGGTTCATAGGATCAATACATATTCATGAATTTTAGCTGCATTCATGATAACATCTGTCCCGTAATTTTACTGCCATTAATGGCATCTTTGAATTCAAGAAACATAGTTGCTGGTAATTTAATCTGAGCACAGGACAAAGCCTTCAATGTTTTGTATCTTTTCTCGACGAAGGGAAGTATTAACTCCCTATTGAGACATGTGGTTTTCAACATTTTTAAGTCTTCATTTCAGGTTCACCAGGATATGACAAAGCCCTTGTCCCATTACTTCATATATACCGGCCACAATTCGTACCTAACAGGAAACCAGCTTAATAGTGATTGTAGTGATACTCCAATCATGAAGGCATTAAAGAGAGGTGTAAGAGTGATAGAGCTTGACTTATGGCCCAACTCAGACGGGGTGCATGTAAAACATGGAAGGTAGGCAAGCTATATTCAAATTCTTTTGTTTTAACACATTTTTCTCTCCGAAACAGCCTTGCATTTTCTATGTATTAGATTAGATAGCCAAAGTAGGTCTCCCAAATCTCGTAACTTTTCCAGCAATCTGGGGGATAACAAAAGATAATGGGAGGCAGTGGGTGCCGTTTTTTTCTTCCTTCTGTTGGTGAAAACTATCACATGTTATTCGAATGTTTCATCCCCCATCATCTGTGGAAATTTATTAAAGATGAACTCATATTTTGACCCCCAATGCCATGTAATACTGTGGTGAAGAAGTGCAGATTTCATACCTTTCACATATATGCCAGTTTTCTATGTCTTGCATTTGTTAATTTGGGGCTCTAATACTTGCACTTCTTCGGTCTCTTACCTGGATTAGGTGACATTATGTTCATTCAACTGCAGGACTCTGACAACTCCAGTGGAACTACGTACATGCTTGAGAACCATAGATGAATATGCCTTCTCATCCTCGCCATATCCTGTGACAATAACTCTTGAAGACCACCTTACCCAGGAACTTCAAGCTAAAGTAGCTCAGGTGATATTTAGTTCTCCTCAATGTATAAAAGCCAAGTCTTTTTACACTTGTAATCCGTGTGTACTGACCGTAATTCTACTTTCTTGTTAGATGATCACTGAAATATTTGGGAAGAAGCTGTATCGTCCTGAATGTGAAGGTTTGGAAGACTTACCTTCACCAGATGATTTGAAGTACAGAATAATTATTTCTTCAAAACCTCCGAAAGAGTATAAGAAGCTCAAAGCTGCCAAAAGCAAAACAAGTAAATCAGAAAAAGATTCTGATGATGATTCCTGGGGAAAGGAACCATTAGATATTACAAACGATCAATATATTGATGATCTGGTGTGTTAATTTATGAAACTACCAATTAGTCTCTATGTAAATTCGTAACGTAAAGAGCCTAAAGGCTAAGGTTTTAATTTCTCCTCTTTTTGTCCTGCTTTACCAATTTCCTTGCAGAGTAGTAGTGACACGAATGAAGAGAGTGATGAGGGGCAACAAGAATCAGAATATAAGCGTCTAATTACCATTCATGCTGGAAATGCCAAGGGTGGTTTGAAGGAAGCACTTAAAGTTGAAGCCAATAAAGTTAGACGCCTCAGTCTGAGTGAATTAGCTCTAGAAAAGGCTACAGAGCATCACGGGACAGACGTTATCAAGTAAGTATAGCTGTATTCAAACTTCAGATGCTATTATACCCTTGCAATAGCGGTCGCATATATTAGACAAAAAGGAACATTTTCTGTTTATATTGTTATTGGACAACTTGAGAAGATGCTTCCCATTTCCATCTGCAGATTCACCCAGAAAAATATTTTAAGAGTGTATCCCAAAGGCATGAGGTTTGACTCTTCCAACTACAAGCCTCTACTTGGCTGGATGCATGGAGCTCAAATGGTTGCATTCAATATGCAGGTTACGGTTAACCCTTCATTTTTTTCCCTCTTAATTCATCATTATTTTATTTATCTGTCCACTTTAACCATAAGCTCCAAAATGTAAAGATTTAAGTCTATTATGCCATCACTTAAAGGAAATTGCATTATTGAGGGGTAGCCACCAGATTGTGCAGAAACCTGAAAGTGGCTTCCAGAGCATAGTTCATTCTGCACCTTCCTTAGCATGAAAATATTATTTTTTCATATCATCCAAGTAATTACTATGCTAGAAGTAACAGAAGAATATGCAAATATTTATCAAAATGATCCGCTCCTGATTCTCACTTAACAAGTAAACTTTTGAGTTGAATGGTTTCTTGATATGGCACTAGAGCTTTATGTGATCAGAAGATCCTAAATTAAAGTTGTGCTGCGCTAGTTTCTAATGGATTTCTGATTTATTTACTTGTCCATACTATATGTAAAGTCGCGTTATGGAAAAATACATAAGATCATTGTTGGACCTTTCCCAACACCTCAAGCTTTTGGCTTAAATGGTTTCTTAACATTGCTGAATCCCTTCCAGTTAACGTTGGATGACCGAAGTTGTGTATTTACTCATAACATGTGGTTTGTGGATGCATCTACTACTACTAAGGCTTCCTTCTCTCTATATATCAACTACAGGGATATGGTAGGTCTCTTTGGTTGATGCATGGAATGTTTAGGGGGAATGGAGGTTGTGGGTACGTGAAGAAACCAGACTTTCTCATGGATGGTGAAGCGTTTAATCCAAAAGACGATTTTCCGGTGAAGAGAACTTTGAATGTTAGCATTTGTCACCACCAACTGTTGTCTTCTTCCTATTTTCAGATTTAGACAGCACTAAACTTACTATAATTGCTGGACAGGTCAAAGTATACATGGGAGACGGATGGGACTTGGATTTTAAACGAACACAGTTCGACTTATGTTCCCCACCAGATTTCTACACCAAGGTAAAGTTGGAATTTTTGCACAAAATTTAGCATAGGATTACGTAGTGACCCACAGGGATGCTTGAGCTTAAACAAAGTACTTTTGTATGGCAGGTAGCCATAGCAGGAGTGCCTGGTGATGCGAAAAGGATGAAGACGAGAGTAATTGAGGACAACTGGACACCTGTATGGGATGAAGAGTTCACATTTCCCTTAAGAGTTCCTGAACTGGCTTTACTTAGAATCGAAGTTCACGAACATGACATAACTGACGCCGATGATTTTGGTGGACAAACATGCTTGCCTGTCTCCGAGCTAAGACCAGGCATTAGGGCTGTCCCTCTCTTTAATCGCAAGGGAGAGCAATACAGCTCAGTGAGGCTCCTCATGCGCTTCCAGTTTGTTTGAAACATTCTCAACCTTACCTTCTTCTGTTACGCTTGGATTGTTACACTGCCCACTATCTACAATACTGTTCTGCATACGGATACCTTCTTTTGTTTGTTATATAGTTGTCAAAAATTTAAAGTAGTGTAGTTGTGGACTTGCATTATATATTAGCACTTGTAAGAACTGCAACAGTAGTTCTTGATCTTATCAATAACAAAAATCCAGATGTTAATATCATTGCAACATCAGGTGTAATTAACGTTTTCCGAACCTCTGTACTATACTTTACATTGATTGGTTAGAGATCTATGTACCAACCACTTGGGAGCTGTCTGGATAATAAAGTACGAACAGGTCCTGTTCATTGGAAATCCGATTCTAATTTTGACACATGCTAAAAAAGGCTTCCAAGACAGACATACGTGGCAAATTTGATGTAAATAAACGTGTAACATATTTATGATATAACATGATTCTAAAATAATTGTGGGATCGAGTGAGGTCTTTACATATATTTTAATGATAAAAAACATAATATTATTAATGAATTTACTTTAATGATATTAATAATACTATTATAATGAAATTAAGCAACATTTGAAAGATGAAGTTTAATAAAAGGACAATTAGTAAAGGAAGTCAATTGAATGAATTGAGCAATCAAAAGATGAATAAAACAAACAAAATAGTTAATATAGGTAATTCAAGGGAGTTTCCAAGAAACTAAAGTGAAAAACTAAGAATAAGTAGCTCAACATGTAATAAATTATTGTAATGTTTTCTATAAATTTGATAAAGATCAGCTTGCATCTGTATCTATTTTCAACCATTCTTTTAATCTCTCATAAGAAATTTTAGGTTTATTGATTAAGGCAAAAACCTAAGAAATGAAGGTAGCTTTATAAGAATTACACTTTTTAAAAGTTCTTTAGTCATTACTAATCAGATTGTGATAAGTGACAAAAAAAAGAGAATGTCCTTTTCCTTATATGACTAATTTAGGTATTTCTAATCAGATTATGGTAAAGAATAAATGGGGAGTGCTTTTTTTCCTTATAGTTCTCTAGTTTTTAGGGATTTTATATCTATTAGAAGCTTGTTTTATTGATGTATTTCATTTATCATCGTAATAAGAAAATAATTTGAGAGCTTTCTTCACTTTTATGAGAATTTCCTCTCTTTTTTTGCCATAAGAACTTAATACGATTTTATCACGACAACTTGTGACAATTAACATCATTATAGATTTGATTATAATAAGTTGGTTTGATTAGGTAGAGTTCTCATTGCGTGATTTTGAAGACGATCCTATAGTTCTAAATCTTTATAATTTGGGACTTTAGGTAGTTCCCAACCTAAGGTTTGCATTATATAGTATTAGAGGTTTGACTTTTGAAATCGTATGTTATCTACTTAAGTATTTGTTTTTTTTACTTATTATTTGTGATTTTTTGGTTCATCCTCAATCCTACCCAATTCTTTTTGTTTATAGTTCTTTTCAATTTAGCATTCACTTTGTTTTTATTCAATAAAAGTTGTTCACATTCGTTTTTCTCTTGTGTTTTGATTTAGTTTACATCATATATACATAAAATATAAAAAATTATTAAAAAATGTGAATCAAAATCTAAATATCAAATACTACGGAACTTGGTTATGAAGGATTCTAGTGTGTTATAATGTGTTATAATCCTTTTCCTATTTTAAAAGGATCCTTACTTTTACTCTGTCTTTTTTACCTTCTTATCTATTTCATTTCTTTTGTTCTTTCTTGTTGATTTTTTAAGCAAAATTATAAACTCCAACATTGTTTGTTGTTTTGGTAGTACCATTGATGAAGTTCTTCTTAAAGGGCATATAAGGAAAAGTTGAGTGGTGAAAAGTAAGAGTGGTGAGATAAAAAAGAAGAAGCTAATTTGAGTGAAACACTACTGATTAAGTAATCTAATATCAAGTATAAACATATAAGGGAATAAATGAGGAAAACCAATATGTTTGTTAATAACATTTTCTTTGCAAGTTAAAAATGAGTGGTGGTGGAGATAATACATAAATCAATCTTGAGTTGTTTATGAATGCTATCCAAGAAAAATTTAAGGTTCTAAATATGATATTGCATAATTTAGAGTCTTTATCTAGACTTAAATCCTCTAGGAAGCACACGATGGAGGGGAAGAAGAGGAGGATTCTAATTATGATGAGACTAGTTTTAGAAAGGGTAAAAAGGTTGTTTTAATACAAATAGAGATTTAGTTAGTATTAAGAAGAAAATATCTACCTTTCAAGGGAAGAATGATCCCGAACTCTACTTGGGGTAGGATAAGAAGGTAGAATATGTCTTTGATTATTATTATTATTATTATTATTATTATTATTATTATTATTATTATTTTGACAAAAGAAGGTTACATTAGAAGAAGTTGAGTTCATGGATTATGCTAGTATTTAATGGGATCAACTTGCAATCAATAAGAGTAGGAAGGGTGAGAAACCTATTCAATCATAGGAAAAGATGAAGGCAATGAAGCATAAGAGATTCAAAATTAGACATTATTACAGGGACTTATATAAAAATTTGCAAAGGTTGACTCAAAGTTCCATAAGCATAGAGGATTACTACAAGGAGATGGAGATAGTTATGATTAGAACTAACGTAACGGAGGATCATGAGGTGACTATGACTAAATTCATTGGTGGTTTAAATGAAGAGAGTTAAAGTGATGAAATTGAAATATACGGAAATGAAAGATTCTTTGTATAAAGCTATCAAGGTGGAAAGACAATTGAGGTTTAAGGTTGCTTCTAAATATGCTTCAATTTTAGCACTTCGCAGAGGTCAAATTGAAAGGACAACAATTAAATGTGAAGGATTTAGTTGCTATTTACAAACATAAAATCAAAAATAAAATATCTACTAAGTCATATGATGTCTAAGTGTTTTAGGTTCTAAAAATTTAGGCATATAGCTTCTCAATTTTCAAATAAAAAAACTATGATTGTTATATATAATAGTGATGTAGAGTGTGTTAGTTCAAGGCTATAAAGAGATGCCATTATTAGAGGATCATAGGATGTCAATATTGAGGGATTTACATATGGAGATGTGCCAGTTACTCAACATGCTCTTATCATACAACCTAAAGAATATAGTAATAAGGTCCAATATATGCACATCTTTCATCCTAGATGCCATATGAATAATAAAGTATGTAGCATAATTATTAATAGTGGTAGTTACACTAATGATGTTAGTATTTGTTGATTGAAAGGCTAAATTTGGCCACATTAAAGCATCCTAAACTGTATAAGTTGCGTTGGTTGAATGGACATGAAGAAGCTAAGTTGGCATTCTCTCTTAGAAATTTCAAGGATGAGTTTCTTTATGGTTTAACATAAATGAATGCTGATCATATACTCTTGTGGCATCCATGGTAGTTTGAAAGGAAGGATACTCATAATGGGTAGAAGAATAGATACACCTTTTTAATGAATAACTGAAATATTATATCAACACAAGTTGAACAATGTGAAGCATAAAGGATCAGATTAGGATAGCCAAAGAGTGTTAAGATGAGAGAAAAGTGAACAATCAACGAATGAAGTAAGATGAGAGAAAAAATCTTACAGGGAATGAAGACTAGATCGTAAATCAACTAGAAAACTACCCTAAGGCATATTAAAGTAAGGGATTCTAGATCCTAATAGAAGTGTAAGGCAGCAAATGAAGGGTAGTTATAACCAATGTGTATTGAATTAGATAAAATTTATAGTAAGGTTTGGATGCTCATAACTGAAGAGCTAGGTTTATAAAACAATCAAGTTTTGTATTTCTCATAATGTTAATTCAATCATATTTAACTTTTGAAAAAAAAGGAAAAGAGTGATGAAAAAGTAAATGTGTGCAAACAAAGTAAAAAAGATATAACAATGCACAATAAAAAAGAAAATTCTGAGTATGAAGTGTAAAATAGAGAGAAAACTAAGAGAGTTAGAGCTTTTGCTAGAAGTAGTAAGATTAAAAGTGTTATGTTAATAAGGTAACAACTACTTGTACTTTTATACATGGATGTTTATTTTTCAACTACCGATCTTAATACTTCTTTACTTATTATGGTTATTTCTTTACTGGAACTTACATATCTATTTTTAGGAAATTCCATATAATTTACCTCCTTTATAAGGTATAGAACACCAAATAAACTTCTTTCCAAATTCCTCAATTAGATGATTTACTTGATGAATTGTATGGTTCGTGTATGTTTTCTAAAATTGATTTAAAGAATGAATATTATAAAATTCGCATGAAAGAGGGTGACGAATGAAAATTTCTTTATGACAAAATATGACTGATGTTGTTTGTAAATTTCTTTATAACTGAATATGACTGATGTTATTTGGTTTAACTAATGCACTTAGCACCTTTATGAGGTTAATGGATCGTATTTTGCATTATTTCATTAGAAATTTGTTATAGTCTACTTAATTGGAAATTTGTTATAGTTTACTTCAATATTTTGTTTTAAGTTTACATGGAATAAGTGTAGATGAAGATAAGGTTAGGGTAATTAGGGACTATACTCGCCTAAACATGAGAATGAGGTAAGGAGTTTTCATAGATGAGCAAGTTTTTATAGAAGTTTTATGAAAGAATTTAGTTCTATATCAACACCTTTAAATTCAGTTACTAAAATGAATGTCATGTTTAAGTGGGATGATGTGCATGAGAAAGTTTTAGTAACTTGAAAGATAGTTTGACTAATGCACCTTTGTTATGTTTGCCTAATTTTGATTAAACTTTTGAGGTTGAATGTGATGCATCTAGAATTGTTATAGGGGTTATTTTGATACAAGATTCTAAACTAATTGTTTACTTTATTGAAAAGCTTAATAGGTCAGTATTAAACTATCCTACTTATGGCAAGTAGTTGTATCAAATAATAAGAGCTTTACAAACTTGGAAGCATTATTTATGACAAAAGGAATTTATAATCTATTCTAATTATGAGAGTTTGAAAATTTTGAAATCCCAAGGTAAGCCTAATAAAAGATGTATTAAATGGTTAGAGTTTAACAAGACATTTCTTTATGTGATTACGTATAAGAATGGAAAGGAAAATGTTATAGATGATGCATTATCAAGAAGATGCGCATTGATTAATTGTAGTTGATGCATTGTCAAGAAGGTATACATTGCTTACTTCATTGAAAATTGAATTTCTTAGTTTTGAGTTTTATTTAAAAAGTTTATGTTAATGACGTTGATTTCTGCCAAGTATAAAGTGCATGTTTTTTTTTATGTAAATTGTTGGTTAGAGGTACTCATGAACACGGTAATAGGACATTTTGGTGTGAAAAATACTTTATATATATTGTATAACATTTTTATTGGTGTAATATGAAACATGATGTGTAATATATTTGGGATAAGTGTATATTATGTAAGTAAGCAAATTTTGATGTCAGATGGTTAGTATACAACTTTACTTATACCTAATCAGACTTGGATTAACATACCTATAGATTTTTATTAGGTTTTCCTAGGTTTCAAAGTAGTAAGGACGACATATTTGTTATTATTGATAGGTTTAGTAAGATGGCACATTTTACTTTATGTTCTAAAACTAAGGATGCAACAAATATTAATGATTTGTTTTTTTAAAGAAATAGTACATTTGCATAGATTTCCTATAATAATAGTAAGTAATAAAGATGTTAAAATATTAAGTTATTTTAGTGTAATTTATTGAATAAATTATGAACTAAACTCTTATTTCCCACTATTGTACATCCTTAAATGGATGGACAAATTGAAGTAGTTAATAACATACGTATTACTTTATTACGTGCTATCATTCAAAACAACTTAAAATAATAGGAGAAATGTTTGTCGCATGTTGAATTTGTATATAATAGTTCTATTCATTATACTGCCTTTTATCCTAATTTTAAGTCGTGTATGACTTTAATCCTTTAAATTCTTTAAATATTTTTCCCTTGCCTGCTAATATACATGCTAATTTGGATGGTAAGTATAAGGCATTTTTTGTTAGTGATTTGCATGTCAAGGTTCACACTAAGAAAGGCAAAAAAGAATGAAGGTTATATAAGGCAAGGTAATGAGGGATGCAACTAGAATATTTTGTAACCTAGAGATAGGGTTTAGGTTTTTATGTATAAGGAGAGGATTCCTTTACAAAGGAAGTCTAAGTTGCATCCTAGAAGAGATAGACCTTTTTAGGTATTGGAGAAGATCATTAGTAACTTCTATAAACTAGATTTTTAAAGTAATTATGTAATGTGAGAGCTACTCAACCTAGAGATAGGGTTTGGGTTTATATGTATAAAGAGAGGTTTCCTTTACAAAGGGAGTCTAAGTTGCATCTTAAAAGAGATAGATCTTTTCAAGTATTTGAGGCAATCATTAACAACTCCTATAAACTAGATTTTTAAAGTAAGTATGTAATGTGAGAGCTACTTTTAATGTTATTGATTTATCATTATATGATGTAGGTAATTCGAGGAATGAATCCTTTTGAGGATGGAGGGAATAACAGATATCAACTTGCACTAGCATCTATTTTCAATCATTCTTATGATCCTTCCTTTCCATTTTTTTCCAGTCATTCTTATGATCCTTTTTAAGGTATTGGAATTCTAATGACTAGGATAATGACCAAAAGCATGAAGTTAGCTTTACAAGGATTTGAAAAATTCAAAGTTTTTTAGTTATTCTTAATTAAAATATAATAAGGGATAAAGGGAGATGTCCTTTTCCTTATATGATTTGTTTAGTTATTCCTATTTAGATTATGATAAGAAATTAAGAGGGAATATCCTTTCCTTATAAGACTTTAGTTTTTAGGTATTTTATACCTAATAAAGGTTATCTTATTGATGTAACTAATGGATTATCATAATAGAAAGCAATTTAAGACTTTCTTTCACTTTTGTGATAATTTATGTTTGTTTAATAAGAACTTAATATATTCTTATCAAAGTAATTTGATCAAAATCATTATTACTTCAGTTCTAATTAACTAGTTTGATTAGGGTTGAGTTCTCTTTTCTTGATTTTGAAGACGGTCCTAGGTTTCTAATTCCTTATACTTAGGTTTTAGGTGGTTTCCAGCCAAATGTTCATATCAAAACTTACTTTAGTTTTTTTAATAAATTAGGAGCGTAATTATTGCATGATCATTTATATGTAAGGGATAAACATAAATATTTTATAATCAAGAGAAAATTTGTTTTAAAGTTTAAAGAAACTTAATCTTTAAACAAAAATTTAAAAAATATTTAATTGATTTTGAATTAAAATTTGTTAAGGAAATGCATTTCATCTTTAAAAAAAAAGATAAAATTTTCAAATTATTTTTTAATAGAAATTCAGCTAGTCTAAAGGTTTGGTTAGGCTAATCGAATAAAATATTAAAAAGAAACATAATGGGTGGTTTGCAACTGACTATACCATTAACTAATTGATGGGCTAACTAGTGAACCACCAACTAGCCAAAGGGTTGTGATTGGCTAAACAATGGTGAGTTTTGTAAGTTATTGAGATGATACTTTTTATATAACTCGGGTCCCACTATTTGATACTCTAACAAATGAATGTTGGTATAGTTGAATGTAAGTGAGTTTTGTAAGTTATTGAGGTGATGCTTTTTATATAACTCGGGTACCACTATTTGATACTCCAACAAATGAATGTTGGTATAGTTGAATGTAAGTGATTGGCTAGCTAATCTTATCTTGAAACTGGTTAGTCTTATCTTGAAACTGGTTATTGTAATGACTAATTTATGTGTCTAATAATTAATTGAGTTAGTTTTAAGTATAAAAAAAACATAATCAAGTTGTAGGAGGAAACTTTTGGCATACTAGACATTTTTGTTAAGAGTATTGGGAGGCTATAGAATATGTATGTGCAATACAACATATATTAAGCCATTATTCATTAGGATGAGAGAGAAATTGAGGTTTTGAGTTATATATGATTATGCAATTGTTTAAAATACAATTATTTCTTAAGATAAACATTGTGAGAATTTATCTTGACTTTGAAAGTGAGTTATAAAGGGTTTCTCTTTACCTTCATAAAGTAAGACGATTGTAACATTTCTTCTTCACCTGTGACAAAGAAGATGTTATATGGAGTGTTCCTCTTACCCTTTAAAGAAAGAAAATAGTGAATTCTTAAGTAGAACTTGGATAATGCATGTAGGCCAAGGGTGTTTTGGTCGAATCAATATAAATTATTTTTATATCTATTTTCTCCTTACACTTATTATTATTGTGACTGTTTTATGATTATCATATATGAAATTGTCATAATCATTCATTATAATAGGTAATTCTTTCATTGGTTATTAAATAGGGAAAAGTAAAAACACTTAATATACCACATCTTATGTGCCATCTAGTGACTAATATTTGGTACCAAAGTGGGTATCATTTATTGCATATAGGTTTCTAATAAATTGGAGTAAAAATCATCACGACATAATTTTTATTACTTTTTAACCAAGAAAGCCAATAAATTAATATTGTCCCATTTTTATTGAAACTATTACTTACTTTGAAGAGATATTTTAATGGAAAAATATTTTAAATTGTGGGATATTTTAAAGAAAAATGATTAGATGCCAATGATGAGAGGTTGAATACTTTAAATAATAGAGAAACCTTATTGGTTAATTTGATATAAATATAGAAAATAGTGTATAAATATGTGAAAATACTTATGATATTTGATACACACTTGGTGTTACATATGATGACCTTAATGGATTAAAAAAATGTAGTGTTAAGATAAGAAAGAGGTAAGAAAAATGAGAAAGAGGATTATAAGAAAAAGAAGGCACCAAAGGCCACATTGGACAATATAAGCAATTCAAAGATTGAAGAATCCAAATTTGAAGTGGAAAACATATGCTTTATAAAAAATAATGACAAGCTATCTTCTAATTCTAATTTCTTGATATAATGACAATGATTTTTATTATAAAGATCTTATTGATTCACTAGGAATGAAGAGATTGAAAGGAACAAATTATCTTCAAAGCATAAAGAGACAAACAAATTAGAAACATGTATAATTGAGAATGAAAATTTGAAATGCATGAAATGGTATAATATAAGAGTGTGGTTCTTAGAGATTATAAAATGGATGATATTTTTCATGAGAATTAGCCAGTATAGGCATATAATTGGTTTCACTTGTAAAAGTACACTATCCAATGCTATGATTACTTTTATGAGAGGCAAGCATTCACATGATAAGCCTATGCGGAAATCACAACATGAACATATAACATTCAATTCTAGGAAAAATGTTCAATGCTTATGAATCATCTTCTAGGCCCTAAACTAAAACAAAATTCCATATATTTATGTATGGCTTATAAATTAGACTCCCATTTTACATATCAAGGTTATAAAAATCCATGTGAAGCAACTTGTTGTATTATATGTGTTAATTGTTATTTGGCTAATAAGTTAATGGATATTAAGGTTCTAAATAATTCTATAAACACCTACCAAAGATATGGAAAACAAATAAAATAGCCATATGAACATATCTAATAATATCATGCATCAACACAAATGACCAAATTACCGTAAGTATAGCCACTAAAGCCATTGTAAAAAAGGGAAATTCTTTCTTTTATACTTGCTTGTGAACCTTTCTCTCTCTTTCTTTGTTACAAAAAACAATTCACATTTCTTTTAAAAAGTGGTTATAGGCAAGGGGGGATTTAAACCTCTAACAACCTTATCCATAGCCACATGCTTTAATCCTTTGAACTACTTTGCCTCAACGCTTCTCCATTAGAAGTTAAAATATCAAGAAATATGCCTAACCATAGTTCATAATTTAAAAATAGTTATAATTTTTATATAAGGTCATAGCAAAAGAGAATGAAATATTTTCTCATTCATATAGCCCTCCTTATCATCAAAATAATATGAATCATTAATTTAGGCCTCAACATTTATCAAAAAGCACTACACATGCTTATAATCATCATAAAACACTATACAAGCACTTGCCATATATTCACAATTCTCATAGGCCTCAATATCATGAAAGGAATATGTCATATATCAATTCATATGATAGGAACTTTCATAATATAACAAAAGCTCTTAATTCCTTATTTAAAAGTGAGCATTATATCATTAATATCTTCTACAAGGACAAGGAAATACATATAATTCATATTTTTATAAGTCTTCTCACATGGCATTAACATTTTCAACTCTTATTAAGTGAAATATCATTTTTATAGTAAATATAGGCATATTAATAGATATTGCTCTTCAAAACAATACTTGTTAAGTAAACACAAAAAAATGTAAGTTGAATTTTTTTTAAGAATGACTCAAAATACCTAAATGCAAGTAAGATAGTTATAAGGGTTTTTCTTTACATATGAAAAATAAGATGATATTGAGAGTTCTTTTTCGTCAATTGAAGGAAGATGGTAAATTCCTAATTATGCCACGGATGGTAAGATTAACTACTATAACTCAGTTTTGTGTTTCTTTCCCTTACTTTCTTTTATTATTGTTGTGATTGCTTTATAATTATATGAAATTATTATATAATCGTTTATTAGAATAAATAATTTATTAATTAAAATTTAAAAATAGAAAAAATTATATACACATAATCCACCTTTCCCTCTTATGCATCATTTAATTTATGATATAAAAAACATAATTAGAAATTTTGAAAGAATTCAAGACCAAAGTTCAAGAAAGTTAATTTAAATTAATTTTGAGAATCAAAATTTATAACCACATGTTTTAAAATATGTTTTTCGAAATTAATGGTAAGATTGTGTTTCCATTATTTGCTTGCACCTTCATCAATTCACCCTTTTAAATTGGTCAAAAGTAAAGTATTCATATAAAATGTGAATAATTATAAATAATATTATTAATTTTTAAAGTTTTCGTTTTCCATAAATATATAAAAGAAACTAATTTAATGGATTTTAAGTCTTATATAGTATATAAAAAAGTTATAAAAGAGTGGTTTGTTTTAGGGATAACAAATTCTAAAATTTCAAACCTTTTGAAAAATTTCCAATTTAGTGTCAAAGCTTTTAAAATTTTCAATTAAGTTACTAACCTTTTATAATTTTTGTTTTGTTTGTATTTTACTGATTTGGCTAATGAAATCATTTTTGTCTATAATATTGAAGCTTTCACGTAGAAAATTAATAACTAACTAAACATTCACATGGACTAATACATCCAACTTGTAACCCACATCCAGTACACATACCCATAACTCATTACCCATAATTCATAATCCATGTAACCATAACCCATTTAATTTCAAAATACCTAATTCATCTGCATCTCCTCTCCTACTAATTGTGGAGACTCATCAAAATACATTTAGAGAAACCAAAGAACAATCACGTGAAACCTATAGAAAGTGTCTCTTTGAATTGCATGAGTAGGAAAGATACAATGTCTCTTTTGTCTTTATCTTTGTAAATTGCGTGTTGGATAATTTTGACATTTCCCATAAAGTAAGACAACAATTAATTTAATTTTTTTGGTTTTTCAATAACTTATTAGTTAAGTTACGCAATTTGATCCAGATAAAGATAATAAAGTGGCCCAATAAATGATCTAAGTCTATGGGTCAAAGTCTAGGATAAAAATGGATCCCAATTAGTATGAACAGGGCCTATATAGGGCCTGTGACGAGGAAGCCCGATATGAATGCTATGTATAAAGGTTAAGGTCTCCTACAGTTGCTCATGTCATTCGTAAGCATAAGAATTCTCTGATCCATTAAGAGGGCTTACATTTTGAGAAAACTATAGAAAGTCTTGACTGCGTTCCAATGAACAATTCTCGTGAAGACGGTAGTGAATTCGCACTCGTTTCAGCCTCAAAAAACTCATTTGAAGTTATGGAACCGAAATAAGGTATTTTTGCATTTCTTTATTCATTGCCCTTTCACGTTCGATCCGGAATACGTAACTAAGATCTCGTTACATGTTACACGTGGTATCAAAGCAATGACATGATCAGGTGGTTAAAAACGAAGATATTTTGATTTTTTCTCCATAAGGTTTTCAAAGAATAAAGTTTCATTTTTTGATTTTTTCTTGCTTATTGTTATATGAAAGTAGTATACATATGTTTATCCTTGAAAAAGAGGAGAAAATGAGGGCCTAGAAGTGCGAAGAATTGCCCAAATCTCGTTAGAAATCATCTTTTTCCAATTGTGGGATGAAGACTGTTAGGCGCGTGTGGTATATGCTCCCAACGAGTGAAAAATATAGCTCAAAAGGTGGTACGTCTGGCACGGGCAGTGACACGTATGTGGACAACATTGCGTCACATGTCAGCGTGTGTGCCATAGCGCCAAATTATTAAGTGCATGCACCACACGTATACCCCAACTATAGGAGCATAGGGTGCATGCACCGTAAGCACTCGGCGACGCATCTGCAATAAGAGTGTTTGCAAAATATGCGTCCCTCGGTCACTCGCTGCTGATGCGGTGGTTGATGTCAATAGTACAAAATATAAAAAAAATTTCATTTTTCGTAAGAGTGCCCCAGAGTGGTTTGGGACAGTTTTCGGGTCCGGGAAATTTATAAAGTGAGTTTTTCCATATTTTGGATTTATTACATTAGTAATAAATTAAAGTTTAAATCTAAAAAAGGAATTAAAGTGTTCTGAAACTGATTTTGAGTGAATTTTCATACTTTTGACATCATTTAAGGGAGATACATAAGGTTCTTATGTCTCGGGTGGTCGGTTTAGTTTCCGTGGACACACGATAGTCGCTTTAATGAGATTTTTTCTCTACAAAATTCTTAGATGAAGTTTCCAGAGAATGTCTTCAGCACTAGTATGTGACAATGAGACTGTGCATTTGGATTTTGCATTTATTGATGTTACATTGTCATGAACCATATGCCCATAAAGAATGTGAGGATAACATAAAGATGTATCCCTTATGTTTGTGGACTTTTTGAGTGCTAATAAGGATGTAGCCAACACAGTGGCCTTTCGAGTCAGTATTTTCAACTGTTTTGCTTGCACATTGGGGGATTTATCTGGTCTCATGTTTGGTTATTCTACCCATAGGTGTTGGCCTTACATGCGATTTTGAGATGCGCATAGAGGCATTAGATGGAGGAATATCATTGCTTGAATGATCTATTTACCCCACAGGTGGTAGTGTCATAAGAGTTGATGGTTTGTAGCTCATAGGTGTTTCATAATATATATGACCGGATTCTCAGTACAGATACTATTTAATGGCTTTGAGTATCGCTGTTGTCCTACATTTGTGCTGATCTAAACATTGTCATTTTGCAGTCACCTTTTTGGTCAACAATATCAGTGTCACCATTGAAACCCTGACCGGTTTCAATATGAAGAAGTGGACAGAGGATGTATTGAATGCTATGGAGATAGCTGAAATTGATATGGCCATAGGATGGATAGGCCATCTCCACTACATCGATGAGCTTGAGAACTCATCAAGCAGCTTATATAGCCTAGGACTAGTCTAACAGATTACGTTGTACGACCATTAAGAGATCCATACCTGACCATCTACTTAGTGGACTTTCGGACAAAGACATAGCGAAGGAGTTTCTTGGTAATGTCTCCCAGAGGTACATAATCTCACCTAATGTTGAGATGAGTGCCTTGATGAAAGAATCATTTTCCATAAGGTATACGGGAGAAGGAGGAGTAATGGGGCACATATCAAGAATGATCTATCTTCATTATAGACTAAAGATGTTGAATATTTCTCTTCCTGATGTCTTCATAGTTCACTGGACTCTGAATACACTCCCTCTAGAGTTTAGTAATTTGGTGATGACATATTATTCGTTGGATGAGGAATGAGAGTTTAATGCTTTGATTGCCCATTGCATTATTGAGGAGGAGAAACTCAAGCTTGCTACTCCTACAGACCTCGAAGCAACTAAAGGAAAGGCAAAGATGAAGCCTGCTAAGTTCAAAGGTAGAAAGAATAAATCTTCTCCACATGCTGATGCTAGTAAATCCAGTGCTGGTAAAGGTCCTGCAGATATAAAGAAGCCAACAGTATAAGGCCTAGAAAGAAAGACTGAGACCATTATACTCCTTGGCTTATTAATTTATGAACCTAATTTTGCGATAGATGCATTAAATTCTTGGTAACTAGATAGTTGAGCATCTCTGATCAAGGTACTTCCACAATGCAGGGGTTCATATCTAGGATAGGGCCAAATAAAGTAAGGGAGAAACTGATGGTTGACAATAATGAAGAAGCGAATGTAATATCTATAGGGGATGTATGTATTGAACCTTACTAGAAGGTTCATTTTGGTTTTACATGACACATTTTATATTTGATCTTTATATCAAGTTTGGACAAAGAAGGTTAACATTTTGTATTTAATGCTTCTATTGTATAGTTGTTGTTTAATGCAAAACATAATGGTATAACTTTCTTGTCATATGGTTTATATAGAATGTGTATTACCCCGAATTAGATATATACTTCTTTGTATCTTGCTAAAGAAGTTAAGAAAGACAACCCTGATGAATGATAAGTCATACATAGTGTGGTATAAAAGTTTAAGCCTCATTTTCGGAGCTAGGGTTGCGAGATTGGTTAAGGATATCATTCTTTCAATTCTAGATTATCATGATTTTGAAACGTATACTGATTATTACAGGGACAAGTTGACTGAAATAAAGGAAAAGAGGTTAGCTCGTGTTTCTGACTTGTTGGGTCTACTAAATACAGATATAAGAAGACTTTATACAATTGCATTGTACAATTTTGGATGTATTCTAACATTTTTTGATGATTATTCCCATTACAGTTACATGTTCTTGCTTAAATATTGAAGGTTAAAAACCAATTGGGAAAATTCATCAAGATAGTCAGGTCTAATCGTGGAGGAGAATATCATGACAAACATGGTGTTTCAGGACTTGAAAAGGTCAATTTGTCATATATAGGAAATTAGTTGGAATAGTCACTTAACTCACTATGCCAAGTAATCCTAAGCAAAATTGTGCGTTGTCGAAAGGCATAACCGTACCCTAAAGGACATGAAGAAATAAATGTACAACAAGACTAATCTACCTGATTATCTAGAAGTGTGGAAATCCAGCCCTACACACATTCGTGTATGGAGCTGCCCTGTTGAGGTAGTATAATCCTTATAAAGACAAATTGCATGCTTGTTTTGCTTATTACTATTTAGTTAGATATCTCGACCACTCTAAAGGTGTTGGACCCTAAACTTTTCTTGGAAGTTAGAACTATTATATGTGAAATGTTGGAAGTTAAAAGCTGAAATATGTTCACTGAGTATGCTTTGATGTTTTAACCATAACTTTTTCTCTAGTTACTGAAATGAGATAATTCTTAATTTGTATTAAACTAGAGAAATAGGGCTACAAATTATATGATGAAATCGAGTTCTAATTCAGTCTCTAAGAGTTTCAATTTGTGGATGGAAGTTGAGTACAAAATATTGTTTCAGTAT
>JAOTAX010000008.1:25411449-25426636 GCA_025629825.1 Erythroxylum guanchezii | reverse complement strand
GGTCACAACTGCCATTATCTGATTATGCATTCATGAATGGAATGCATATACCACAATCAATCACATTATAAAGCACACAGGTCTTCACATTCACATTCAAGCAGCACTTCAATATTTCAATCCACATTACACAATCATCGGACCTCCTGTTTGGAACCCACAATCAAGCACATTCATTTATCATTCAAAACATAAAGCAAACAAGTAATTAAGTGAGACCATCTAAGTTACTCACAAGTTGCTCCTGAAGTTATTGCCTCGAAGTTCCGGCAACATCTGGAGGATAATGCTCAATTCGATCCTCTATATTAAACACATACATATATATCATAATATGCACAATCATAATTATTGAATAATGCACATATATGTAACGAAATATGTACAATGCATGCTTATGATAACCCCGGGTATTTATCCATCAATTTCATCACAAAATCATTCTCACATCAAATCTCATCTAAGTATGATTTATGATTAGGTTTACGCCTTAATAAAACCATACAAAAAATCACCTTTCATTCTTATTGAATAACTTCAGTTTTTTTTCCAAGACACCCCTTTCAGGTCTACTGTTTGTTTAGTGGAATAACACTAGTTCATATTACTGAAGAGCACACTCACTATACCCGTCCTACGTTTTTCACTCAATCTTTTTCAATTCGATTCATAAGGATATGAGTTTTCTTGGAGAGGTATAGCAATGTCTTAAGAGTCCAATGGTTCAAGAATCAAGTCATTTAGGTGTCTAGAGAAGAAGTTATGGCCAAAGAATCAAATATGGTTTTGTCCTCAGTCATATTGAACCTGTCTTGGGATAATTGGCATAACTTTCCCTACAGATGTGAGATTTAGATGTTCTTTGGATGGTTTGAAAGAGGACTTCAATATCTACAACGTTTATGAAGACCTAGAAGTCATATTTTACCATCTGAGGGGTCAAAAATAGGAAAAGGTGATATGACATTATTTATAGACGAAGTGACGTCATCAGATGATACAGAATAGGAAAAATTGCCATAACATTCTGTACAAATATTGGATTAAGGTTTTATTTAAATGGTTGGAAAGAGGACTTCAAGATATACAACTTTTATGAAGACGCCTATTTCTAATTTAGCCTAGAACAAATCCGGAATTGCCCTCGAATTCAGAACACAAATTTTACATTCATCCACCAATGTACTGCACCCAGTCCTCAACTTCATGACAAATTTTGATATTCTTAGAGACAGAATTTAAATTTGATGTCTTCATATGAAATGTATCCATATGTTTCTAATTTCATCCAAATCAATAATCATCTCGTTTGGATAACTAGAGAAAAGGTTGTGGCTAAAAGACTGAGTCATACTCAGTGAATATTTTCCAGATCAACTACAAATTTGTTTTAAAATCTTTCCTTAACACAACTCATAGCAAGACCATCTTTTTACTTCATTTCAAACCAATATCATCCATAAGAAAATATAGTCCATGATACATGAAATGACAATAAATTCATCAATTTATTTCAAAAAATTTAACTCTAACAAATTTATCCACTACTTACTCGTTGAAAACTCTTAAAAGCTCCAACTATCTTCAAGCCCTACTTTATGCAAAACTCATGTTCCACTATGAACACTAACCAAACTCTAGTTTTTTTTAAGGGAGAAGAAACACTTAGCAGTAGGATAGGGGAAGGAAAAGCAAAGAAATCTTTCAAAGGAATTTTGATGGAAAAACTCTGTGTGTTTTAAGAAAATTCAAAGAAGGTGATAACAAGGAAAGAAACTTAAGAAATACCAAACCCCCTTTTTGAACTCTCGGATATCAAGACTTACTTTTAACAAAAGTACAAAAAAACAAGTTAACACTTGTCACTTTCCTATGGTCTAATCTCTAACTTAGTTTCTTTTGAAACTAACTCCATTTAGCTCTCCTTTTTACAATACAACTATCATCTTTACAATCCAATTATCCCCAATGTTCTTTTGATTCCTTTTTCCCCCATAAAAGTTTCAAAATTTTTGAAATTATCCCTAAATACACCAAAATTAAAAAATAATATAATTATACTAACTTGTAAAATTTCCAATGTAAAAACATTTATAATTCTCAAAAATCCACAAATCAATTCAATTATACCCGGAATTATTCATGAATACATGTACAATTACTTTCATATGCAGATAAATTCACTATTTATGTATATATGTATGGCATATTATGCATGAGCATAAAGAAGCATTTCTAAGCCTCTAATAAATCATTCATATTTACTATTTTAACCTTCCCACAGGTAATGGGATGTTACAACTCAACCTTTTCAAATTCCTCCAAAGATGTCCTAGTAAATTCCTTGGCTCCATACTTCCTCATCTGATCAATTGGAGCCTTGGGTGCTGTCATTCGATGCAGCAACGTCATCATATCCTAGGATAGCTTAAGTAGAGCCCCTCTCTAAACTGGAGGAGGAGGTGGCATCCCAGCCTCACCTCGATTGATCCCTGAGGGTCCAGGCATTTCTAGACGAGTTTGCACCGACTGATTGATCTCAGCAACTTCGTCAATAGAGTCACGAGATCCTTCCATTGTAAATTCTGTAGACAAAACAAGGGACACCGCATTAGTCCAAAACATAACTTGTACATTCAATAGAAGCAATAGTTAAGCACTGGTTAAACCAGAATCACCTAAACCACGCTTTGATACCAAAAGGATGTAACGCCCTAATACCCCCTGGAAGGATAGTGCGAGTGCCACGCAAAAACAGAACATAGCATCCCTAATGCGAAACATTTTGCGGAAGCATAACATTAAAAAACAAACATTCTAGAGCATACGAAACACCTTATACATACATATCATAAATTCAGAAAGCAGCCTGAATTAAGGTTATTACAAACCTTCCAACCAAAAACTCAAAGTACATTTTTATCAAAACAAAAATTCAGACTACTTTGTCCATTGTGGTTGACTTGTCCCAAATCCCTACGCCCTTCTCTTTGAATCTACACGGGACAAATTCACCATGCTAAGCATATAGCTTAGTGAGTAATAACTAAACTATGTTTAACCACAAAAAATACTGAGCCATATGATAGCATAAGCATCTCAACATAAAGAATTTCAGAACAGAATATCATTTATTAACGAAAATACTTCGCATGCTAAAGCCATTCATTTCCAATAGCAAAGCAGGACATTCAGAATACAAAACTGATTTTCAGAATAGGGTGTTAATCCATCATATCAAAAAATGATTTATTTCGTATCAAAACTTATCAGATATCAAAGTGCAAAACAAGTTAGACTGAAAATCCCTGAATAGAAGTGGGTGACGGGACTTATACAGGAGATACCATAAATGGCATGATATATCAGGAGAGACTTAAGTTTTGATACAGGAAACACCGAAGTGTCAATAACAGGAGACACCGAAATGTCAGTACAGGAGCAGCTACAGATCCTTCTAGGCATGACTATTTACCCACAACTAGGACTTAACAGAATTAAAACAGAACTATCTGAAATTCAATTTACCAATCATCAAATAGCTTTGCAAATCATTCAATGGACCAAAAGTAGTAGCAAAAAAAACTGTCAAATTTGACCATTAAAATTACTTACTAAAAAAACCATCTAAATTACTTACAAATATTCATCAAGACGTACTTACAGATAAGACCAACTAAATTACTTACTAAAGCTCCTTTCTTGCTTATTGCCTTGACGTCTCGATAATATTTGGATTCGGTCGCTCGATGGGTTCCTCTAAAACATTTAATACAAACACATATCACTATTATGCACAATTATGCATTCAATTATGCACATTCATGTATACTGAATATGCATGATGCATGTTCATGACAAATTCCGAGTTTCATATCCTTAATCTTGTCACATAATTAAACATGTGAAACCATACTCAATTCCTCAATCCATATTTGTTTCAAAACCACCTTTCGAGTCCACTTTGCTCGATTATTCTCACCAGGAAGCTGAGGTAACTAGGTAATACTTCCTTTTAGAATGTTGTCCCTCCTTGTCTTAGGTTTCCAATGATAATAAGTTCATCCAATTTGGGTCAGTATACTGAAAGTTATTCCCGACAAGATTTCAGACTATTCTTAAGCTTCAATAGAATTTTTATCTCAACTTCCAATTAGATTCTAAAATTCTTAGAGGGAGAATTAGAATTCCATCACTTCAGTAAATTTGTAGCCTTATGACTTTAGTTTAATTCAAAATAAGAATCACTCCATTTGTAAATCCAAAGATTCAGGTATAAGTAAATTACTGAAGTATGTTCAGTAAAAACATCCCAGTTATTGTACTTTAGTACAGTCACACTTTCAACTCAAATTCCTTAATCAATTCAGTTCAGAAAAATCTAATTTCTGGTGGAGCTGAAGATCAATGTCTTATGAGTCCATTGGTTCAAGAATCAAGTCATTTGGATGTCAAATGAAGAAGTTATAGCGAAAGATCAAAGTATGTTCAAAAGAAATACCCTCCTTTGGATAAACAGGGAAATCGCGATAATGTACATGCATGACCGCGACACTCCGGGTGGTCCTACGAAATCACGATCATGCACATGCACGGCCGCGACACTCCTGTGGACCTATGAATCCTTCTTCTTCACCTTAACTATCTTTCCAGCTCTTCTAAAAACAGACTTTTAGGTCACTTTTACCCGATCATTTTGACAATAAAAACGAAGGATTTAGGCTAAACTTTCTCCTTAACAATAGTTCCTTTATGTCTCAAGTTTCTAACGACACCTATTTTTCTCAATTTGGTTCAATATTTTGAAAGTTATCCCTAAAGTACTACATACTGTTCACAACTAGTGACATAATCCAGAAACTCCAGTTCAAGGCAAAATTTGACACACTTTGTGACAAAAATCAAATTTGACTCCTTCATGAAAGTTGTAGATATATTGATATGTGTTTATTGTTGATATTTTTAATCATTTACACTTAGCAATTATTGACACGAAAATGCTTAAGATACTCATTTTAATTTATATATGATTTTAGGTAAAATTTGGAAGCAAAGAAATTAAAGTGAGTCAAAAGTATCCCATTTGGGACATTTTCCAAAGATTAGTATTCGTTTTTCTTCATGAGTGGACAAAGAAAATTGAAAGACGAAAATAGGAAGCCAAAGAAGAAGAAAAATTTGAATGTAAGAAATTGAAAAAAAAGAATCTAGCAGCAACACTGCGTAGAGAGGGCAGCAAAATTAAAGCCACATCACCAAGCAAACAGGAACGGCAGCGTATAAGACATACAAGGGAGAGGAGCAAAACAGTGCATCCCATGAATTAGCTACAGAGGAGAGTAAATTATAAATGTGATGGGTGCAATAATAAAAGAAAATCACGCAAGAAGGGATGCGACAAGGGGGTGAGACAGAAATAAAATAGAGAGGAGAGTCATATAGGCACAAGAGGTCACAACAAAACGCAAGCGATTGGGGCAGCACACACGCAAGGGAGGCAGCAAAAAAAAATTTAAAGGAGCAGCTACAGAAATGATGCAACAGACGTCAGGGTAGGAGCGCAACGCATAAGGCAACACAACGTTATTTTGAAGGCAGAAGAAGGCAGAGGAGCAATGATTTAAGTTGTTGTGTGACCTTTATTGGTCACATCATCAACAGGAGGTGCATAACATAGAGGAGGTGTTTGCGTGAAACAGCGAGAGCTGCGCACAAGCGCAGGCACAGGTAGCATGTAGCGCTCCCTTACCTAAGGATACGTACCGGGGTGCCTAGAGGTCATTCCGACAAATACCCTAGGATAAGGGCACGATATGATCGATCACTACACTCACTTGATGGCATGATATTATAATCACTTATAAAGCATCATAAGAAAAACTACAATATTTTTTTTTGAAACCAACTTTTCCTCATTTCATTTCATGAACACCGAAAGTCTATATTGTGTCTTTCAATAAGTTCTATATGTGCATTCACAAAATCTAATACAGGAGTACTACATGAAAGAGGAAAATACATCAAATCTATCTAAGCCACCTAAAAATCCCAGCTGACCGACCTTTGAGCCATGACTTTTCTTGCCAAAACACAATCTATAAGGCAGTAGAGCCTCTCAGTAGCTTGAGTCATCTCTCGGTCCAGAAAAGGCAACATTACAATTTTGATGAGTTTTGCAAACTCAAATGAGTGAACCATCATTGATGAATTCACCGGATCTTATACACATATCACATTTTACACAATTACTCATTTTAAGCATACATTTATTGTTCAGATACTCACATATCATGGCATGTCACATAGTCATTCAATATCATCTTGCAAACCATTCATGATCTTCAATCTTATATTATTATATGCATGAGACTCGTGTTTATTCTTAATGTTGTGACTGAGTGTCAATAACTTTTACAAATACTAGCCCATTGGGCTCGGCCATAACAGAGTTCAAGGAGCATCGCTCTACTTACAAAATCAGAATTCACGGAGCAAAGCTCTACGTGCAGAATCAGAGTTCACGGAGCAAAGCTCTATGTGGAAGCGCTTCAAACTGGCAACTTAAGTCACAACGCCTTTATCTGAGCATGCATTTTATGAAATGCATCACATATTGATCATACCATATCAGATAATCACATATGATGTTCAATCAGAAACTCATAATCATCGGACCTAAGTCCAGCATTCAACATTCGTTGAGAATTCACATATCATATTGGATTTTACCTCAAATCAGAACACTTCCAATACATGCCCAACTTTCAAACTCCTTGGACTTCAAGTCTGGAATTCAGAAAAAAAATCATAAGTAGTTCAATAATATTGAAAGTTTAAACAAATCCAATCAAATCAATCAATCCTAGGAAATCATTTAAGTTGACTCACAAATTGCTCCCGAAGCTAATGCCTGGAAGATTTGGCAATGTCTAGAGGTTGACGTTCCAGTTGCCCCTCTATGACAAATAATAAACCCAATATCACAATTTGTACAACCATAAGTATTCAAGAATGCACATGTATGAAATGAAATATGTACAATGCATGTTCATTATAATTCCAAGTATCATTCCCAAAATTCATCACAAAACCATCTCCATATCAAAACTCCTCTAAGTATAACTTATCCTTAGGTTTATGCCTCACTAAAACCATTAAATTTGCAATTCATTTCTCATTGAATCACTTCAGATTTTTCCAAGACACTCCTTTCAGGTCTACTATTCATGTACAATTTGAAGGTAAAAATGAAGTAATTTGGTCAAATTTTCTTCTAGAAAAGTATTCCTCTATGTCTTACGAATCCAATGGTTGAAGAATCAGATCAGTTGGGTGTCTAGAGAATAAGTTATGACTAAAAAAATTCAATCTGTTTTTGTCCTCAATCATCTTACTTTGCTTCATCTTACTTTCACTTCGTTTTACTTTTGCTTCGTCTTACTTTTGCTTCGTCTTACTTTGCTTCATCTTACTTTCACTTCACTTCGTGTTACTTTCACTTCGTCTTACTTTGCTTCGTCTTACTTTCATTTCATCTTACTTTACTTCGTTTTACTTTGCTTTATCTTACTTTCACTTCGTCTTACTTTGCTTTGTCTTACTTTCACTTCCAAAACATCTCCACTTATATAGATCATAACTTTTTACACTAATGTCCATACTATATACCATTGGAAAGATGAAAGAAAGGTCTATTATAACTCTCAAGAAGGCAACTCTGCCAAAATCTATCTAGATTAATTCAGATTTTCTCCCAAAATCAAAACACGAATTTTACATTCATCTCCCAAAGTATTGCACCCAGTCCTCACTTCATGAAATTTCGAGACTCTTAGAGATAGAATTGAAATTTGATGTCTTCATAAGAAATGTAGCCATATATCTCTAGTTTAATCCAAAGCAAGAATCATCTCATTTGGAAAACTAGAGAAGACGTTAGGGCTAAAAGACTAAAGCATCCTCAGTGAACATTTTTCCAGATTTTCAAACTTTCAATATTTTACATCTAACTCATCTTCTACCTAAAGTATCCCTTCCAATACAACTCCAAAAGTCACTTTTACAACACCTAACGACTAATAATCTTTCAAAACATTAAATTAACACTATAACCAATTTTTTCATCTCCAACAACACAGTATTTATGAACAAACACGTAAATGCCATTTTCCATACAAATGACAGTAACTTATCAAATTTATTCCATAAATCCCCAACTCTGAAGGATTTATTCACTATTTACCTGCTGAAAACTTCAAAATCTTTAGGCCCTAAACTCCACACAACTTACGTACTTCACTGAGTACAATGACCAGCTTCTGGTTTTTTCTTAGGTTAGAGGACACAAATAGCAAAGTTGGCTTAGGTAGGAAAGGAAGAGCATAGAAATCTCTTAGAAGGTGTTTGCTAGAAAACTTTGTATATGGGAAGAAAATTTGAAGAAAATGATAATGAAGAAGGAACTTAGTCATATCACATCACCTTTTAACTCTTAGAGAATAGTAACCTACTTCTAACAAAAGTACAAAAGCCTAAGTGACACTTGTCACTTTCCTATGGTCTAAGCTCTAACGAAGTTCCTTTTAAACTAAACTCATTAACTCCCATCTTTACAAACCAATTATCTCCAAATATCTTTTGAGTACTTTTTCCACAAAAATTCCAAAGATTTTGAAATTAATCCTAAATTCACCAAAATTCAAAATAATACAATTCTACTAACCCGTAAAGTTTCCAATGTAAAAACATTTATAATTCCACAAAAAAATCACAAATCAATCCAATTATACTCGGAATATCAATGAATGCATGTACAAACATATTCATGTGTAAAATGTCACCATTCACTTGTATGGGCATGTCATATTATGCATGAACGTGAACGTGCATTTTTTACTCTCATTAATCACTCACATTTACTAATCTAACCTTCCTACAGGTAATGGGATGTCACAACTCTCCCCTCCTTAAAGAAATTTTTTCCTCAAAATTCTTACCTATTTGCTCGAACAGGTGGGGATATTGTCTCCTCATATGCTCCTCTATCTCCTAAATCGCTTCCTCAGTTGAGTGGCTCCTCCAAAGGACTTTTATCAATGGAATGACCCTGTTCCTCAACTATTTGATCTGCGATCCCACAATCTTGATCGGCTCCTCAACATAGCTTAAATTACTAGCAACCTTAATCTCTTGAGTTGGTATCACATGTGTCAGATCTGATCGGTATCTTCGGACCATACTTACATGAAACACATCATGCAATTGAGACATTTCATCCGGTAAAGCCAACTTATATGCCAAAGGTCCTATCCTCTCAAGGATTTCGTAAGTACCAATGTACCTAGGGCTCAACTTGCCCTTTTTATCGAATCTCAACACTCCTCTCCACGGTGACACTCTAAGGAATACTCTGTCTTCGACACTGAACTCCATATCACATCGATGTTGATCCACATAACTCTTTTGTCTATCCTGTGCAGCTTTGATTCGACTTCAGATAAACTTCACCTTATCTACTGTATCCTGTATCAACTCTGGGCCTTCAGCCACTCTCAAGCCGTCATCATCCCAATACAATGGCGACCGACATTTTCTACCATACATCACCTCACACGATGCCATCTCGATGCTACTGTGGTAATGATTATTGAAGGAAAACTCAATTAATGCCATAAATTTATTCCAAGCTCCTTTAAACTCCAATGCACAAGCTCTGAGCATATCCTCAATAGTCTTGATTGTCCTCTCACTCTGTCCATCTATCTTAGGATGAAATGTTGTAATGAAGTTCAACTTAGTACCCATAGTAGACTACAAGTTCCTCTAAAACCTCGAAGTAAATTTATAATCCCTGTCAGATACTATAGACACTGGAACCCCATGTAGTCTCACCACCTCATTCACATACTTCTAGGCTAACTGATCAAGTGTGTTATTCTCTCTCACTGGTAAGAAGTGGGCCGATTTAGTCAACCGGTCCACTATGACCCATATGGCATCATACTGCCTCGGAGTTTTAGGCAGTCCATAGTGATTTGTTCCCATTTCCACCCTGAAATGGGCAACGAATGTAACTTCCCTACTGGAGCCTGGTGCTTAGCCTTAACTTGCTGGCAAGTCATACATCTAGCTACATACTCCACCACTTGCTTCTTCATTCCTGGCCACTAAAAATGTTGCTTCAGTGTTATACATCTTGGTAGATCGAGGATGCATAGCATAGGCGACCATATGAGCTTCCTCAAGAGTCTCCTTCCTCAGATCATCTATATTAGGCACACACAACCTATGTCTCAACCATAAAGTCTCATCCCTCAACTCAAACTCAGAATCTGGATTCATTTTCACTTTCTCCATAAACTTTACCATATCAAGATCTTTACTCTGGAATCTTTTGATTCTATCATGTAACATTGGTCTCACTTCCAATGTAGCAATCAAGGCCCTATCCTGTTCTAGATTCAACTCTACATTTAGAGCCCTCAAATGTATCAAGTTAGGTAGCCTCGATAACTGAATCTAAGCTATACTGATATTAGACTTCCTACTCAAAGCATCTGCCACCACATTAGCTTTCTCCGGGTGATATTCAATGGTGCAATCATAGTTTTCAGTAGCTCAATCCATCTCCTTTGCCTCCTTCTGACTCAGTAAATACCTCAGACTCTTATGATCAGTGTATATCTGGAAAGTCTCTCTATATAGATAATATCTCCAAATCATTAAAGCAAAGACAACTACAGCTAGCTCTAAATCGTATACCGAATAATTGATCTCGTGAGACCTTAATTATCTCGATGCATAGGCGATTACCTTGCCATGTTGCATCAGTACACATCCCAATCCTTGATGCGACGCATCACTATACACTACATATCCTCCGATCCTCAATAGTATGGTCAACATCGGTATAGTAGTCAATCGATGTTGCTCTTCTGACATTCCTCATTCCAGCTAAACACTACATTCTCCCTCAGAAGTTTTGTCAGAGGTGTTGAGATCAGATAAAACGCCTCGACAAATCTCCGGTAATATCCAGCCAATCCTAGGAAGCTTCGAATCTCTGACATATTTCTCGGAGCTTCCCAATTCATCACTGCCTCTACCTTCTTCAGATTTACCTGTATAGCATCTCCAGTCACTATATGCCCCAGAAACACAACCTGATCTAGCCAAAATTTACACTTACTGAATTTGGCATACAACTGCTTCTCTCTCATAATCTGTAAAATAACATTCAGATGCTCAACATGCTCCTTTTTACTCTTTGAATACACCAAATATCATCAATAAACACAATCACAAATTGATCTAGGTAGGGCTGAAACACCTTATTCATCAGGGCCATAAAAGCTGTTGGGGCATTAGTCAGCCCAAACGGCATCACTAGAAACTCGAAGTGCCCATACTTGCTCCTAAATGCACCCTTAGCGATATCATCCCCTGCTATCCTCAACTGATAATACCTTGATCTCAGATCCAGCTTAGTAAATACCGGAGCTCCCTGCAACTGATTAAGCAAATCATCAATTCTAGGCAGTGGGTACTTATTCTTCACTATCACCCGATTTAGTTGCCTATAATCGATGCATAACCTCAAAGTCCCATCTTTCTTCTTCATAAATAACACTGGAGCTCCCCAAGGTGAAACAATGGGTCTTATGAAACCCCTTTCTAACAACTCCTGAAGCTGAGTCTTCAACTCTTTCAGTTCCACAGGTGCTATCCTATATGGAGGAATAGATATAAGAGCAGCTCCTGGAACTAGATCAATCTTGAACTCCATTTCCCGATCTGGTGGTAAACTAGGTAATTCTTCGGGAAACACATCCAGGAACTCCCTAACCACTGGAATGTCCTGAATACTCTGCTCAACTCTAGTATTAATGATATGGGCGAAATAAGCCTCACATCCCCCCTGTATCAACCTCAGTGCACTCAAGAATGATATCATCTTGGCTGGTACTGCCTGATTAATTCCTCTAAATACTGCCCTCAGCTGACCAGGAGATTTCAGTACTACCTCCTTGGCGTAGAAGTTCATGATAGCCCTATGGGCAATGAGCCAATCCATGCCTAAGATCACATCTATTTCCCTCAACTGCAATACTATCAGGTCTGCCTCTAACTCTGCTTGATCAATCCTGATTAAGCACCCCTTTTAGACCTCACCAATAACTATAGTACTACCTATTGGCGTACTCACCTCCAATCCATACTGTAGTAACTCCCTATCACAATGCAATCTACATGATAAATGCGGTGTGATAAAGGAGTGTGTGGATCCTGGATCTAGCAGTGCAAATGCCTTAAAATCATAAACAAGAAGCGCACCTGCAACCACATCTGTTGAGTCTTAGGCGTCCTGTCAGGTCGTAGCATAGACCCTAGCCTAAGACTGTGGTTGGCTGCCCTGTCCCTCAGGCCTCACGGAAGAACTCCCAGCTCTCCCTCAGTCTCTCCCTCAGCCTCTCTGTCCAAATCCACCACCTTTGCTCTGTTGAACTATTGTATTACTCCTAGATCGGCCACTGACAGCAGTCTGAGTCCCCAAAATAGCTGGACAATCTCTAATCTGGTCGTCCATGGAGTCACATTTAAAACAAGCCCCAGACATTCTCCGACACTCACTACCATGCCTTCTCTCACAATACTTACAAACTGGAAGCTGATTCTGAGCTGAGCCTCTCTCACTGCCAGTTTGTGACATCCTAATCCTCGGCCTAGATCCTGACTGCCTGGATCCACCTGAGGATCTGAATGATCTATTCTAGCGCTTATTAAAGCTCCTGCCAGAACTGCCCTAGCTCTCACTAGGCCTCTTTCCTCTGGACCCTTGCCATGTCTTTGCTTGTTTCTCCTTCATTAGCTGTTCAATTCTAATTGAGGCAACTCTCAACTCAGTGAAAGTGCCCATATCTGACCTCGCCAACCTTGTTCTGATCTCCCTATTAAGCCCATTCTCAAACCTCCTGCACTTGTCTTCTTATGTAGGGATCAAAGCAGTAACCCATCAATTCATTAAATCGGACCTCATAGTCCGCCACTGACATCTTGCCTTGCTTCAATTCCAAGAACTCTTGCATCTTCATGTCTAAGTAGATCTTAGGCATGTAGTTATCTCTGAAGATACTCAAAAAATCTTCTCACCTTAATTGACACAGCCTGGTGATACTGTCTGGAACAGTCTTCCACCACTGGTAAGCTGGGCCTGCAGTAATGATACTGCATAGTCAAACCTCTCATTGGTCTCACAGTCCATCTGATCGAATACTCTCTCTATCCTCTCTGACCATCCCTCGGCCTCAGCAGGGTCTATGCTGCCATAGAAGTCCACAGCCCCCTACTTCCGTAGCCTATCATACTTCCTCTTCCTTTTCTCAGGAACTCTAGGAGGCAACCCCTCAAATCGAGGTACCGGGGACTCTCTACTGGCTCCTACAGATCCTTGGTCAGCTGGTTGATCAATCTGATCACCTAGAGCGGATGATCCTATAACAAATAATAACTTCAATCATTATCCACATTTCTCACGATATACCATGCTTAACATTCCTATATATCCCAATAGAGGCCAACCCATGCTCTGATACCATCTAAATGTAGCGCCCCCTTACCTAAGGATACGCACTGGGGTGCCCATAAGTCATTCCGGCATATACATTAGGATAAGGGCACGATACGATCGATCACTACACTCACTTGATGGCATAGTGTTATAATCACTTGTAAAGCATCATAAGAAAAAACAGAATATTTTCTTTTGAAATCAACTTTTTCTCATTTCATTTCATGAACACCGAAAGTTTACATTGTGTCTTTCAATAAGTTCTATATGTACATTCACAAAATCTAATACAGGAGTACCACATGAAAGAGGAAAATACATCAAACCTATCTAAGCCACCCAAAAATTCCAGCTGACCGACCTTTGAGCCATGACTTCTTTTGCCAAAACACAATCTACAAGGCAGTAGAGCCGCTCAGTAGCTTGAGTCGTCTCTCGGTCCTAAAAAGGGAACATTGCAATTTTGATGAGTTTTACGAACTCAAATGAGTGAACCATCATTGATGAATTCACCGGATCTTATACACATATCACAATTTACACAATTACTCATTTTAAACATACATTTATTGTTCAGATACTCACATACCATAGCATGTCACATAGTTATTCAATATCATCTTGCAAACCATTCATGATCTTCAATCTTATATTATTATATGTATGAGACTCGTGTTCATTCTTAATGTTGTGACTAAGTGCCAATCACTTATACAAATATTGGCCCATTGGGCCCAGTTAGAACAGAGTTCACGAAGCATAGCTATTCACGAAGCATAGCTCTATGTGCAGAATCAGAATTCACGAAGTAATGCTTTACGTGCAGAATCAGAGTTCACGGAGCAAAGCTCTATGTGAAAGTGCTTCAAACTGGCCACTCAAGTCACAACGCCTTTGTCTGAGCATGCATTTTACGAAATGCATCACATACTGATCATACCATATCAGATAATCACATATGATGTTCAATGAGAAACTCATAATCATTGGACCTAAGTCCGGCATTCAGCATTAAATGAGAATTCACATATCATATAGGATTTCACACCAAATCATAACACTTCCAATACATGCCCAACTTTAAAACTCCTCAGACTTCAAGTCTGGAATTCAGAAACAAATCACAAGTAGTTCAATAATATTAGAAGTTTAAACAAATCAAATCAAATCAATCAATCCTAGGAAATCATTTAGGTTGACTTACAAATAGCTACGAAGCTAATGCCTGGAATATCCGGCAACATCTAGAGGTTGACGTTCCAGTTGCCCCTCTATAACAAATAATAAAGTCGATATCATAATTTGTACAACCATAAGCATTCAAGAATGCACATGTATGAAATGAATTATATACAATACACGTTCATGGTAATTCTGGGTATCATTCCAAAATTCATCACAAAACCATCTCCATATCAAAACTCCTCTAAGTATAACTTATACTTAGCTTTATGCCTTAGTAAAACCATTAAATTCGCAATTCATTTCTCATTGAATCACTTTAGATTTTTCCAAGACACTCCTTTTAGTTCTACTGTTCATATACAATCAGAAGGTGAAAATGAAGTAATTTGGTCAAACTCTCTTCTAGAAAAGTATTCCTCTATGTCTTACGAATCC
>JAOTAX010000008.1:25346488-25357645 GCA_025629825.1 Erythroxylum guanchezii | reverse complement strand
GTTCTTTCCATTGAACAACTTTCTTCTAACCCCTTTTCTCTTTGTGTTCTATTTCTATCTTTTCAATTTTGTTTCTTATGCTTCGGTGTGTGTTTGATTCTATCTGTTCCCGGGCATAGTTCCACCTTGTTGAAGGTTCTCTAGGACAAGTTCCTATTGGGTCTCGCATCAGTATATATACAGATTGACCTTGTACCTACGTCATTTAAACACATACAGTTTTAAACAGATATCCACGAAGTTTGACATGACATAGGGGAATATAAGTTTTTATTCCCATAAAGGTTCTCTAATGCAGTTTAGCATTCAGTTGGAGAACATAAATGTTTTCTCTAATGCTGTTTAGCATTTAATAAGAGAAAATAAGTTTTCTTTAATGTTGTTTAACATTCGGTGAGAGAAAACAGGATTTCTCTAATATAGTTTAATATATGCGGTTTAGCATAAAGTTGGAGAAATCGAGACCTACAAAAGAAGATGATATAATTTATATCATAAACATCCTAGTTTGCCACACTTCATTTTCTCATTCATATTAATGAGTTATTAGGTATACGTGATTGTATTAGATAGGTGTCACACATGACATATGCATTTGATACTTTTCGGTATCGAAAGCCTTGCAGGACGGAATGATAGACTTTCATTATCTTTGAATCAAATGTTTTGTTTTTAAAACCTAGTCGACTAATACAGTAGTGTGGCTTAACCGAGTTTTTTTAATTGTTTTTAAACTAAAATCAAAACTACAATTAATCCTTGTCCAATAGGGAGAGTTGGACAACTATTAATTGCATTTTTCATTTTTAATAACTTATTAGTTAAGTTACGTAATTTGATCCAGATAAAGATAATAAAGTGGCCCAATAAATGATCTAAATCAATGGGTCGAAATTCAGATGGAAAATAGATCCCGATTAGTGTGGACCAGACCCATATCGACCTTGTGATGGGGAAGCTCGATATGGAAACTATATATAAAAGTTAAGGTCTCCTACAGTTGCTCATATAATCAATCGTAAGCATAAGGATTCTCTGACCCATTAAGAGAGCTTAGGTTTTGGGAAAATTGTAAAAAGACCTTACTTGCATCCCAGAGAGCAGTTCCCGTATAAACGGCGGTAGATTCGCGCTCGTTTCGGCTTCCAAAAGCTCGTTTGAAGTTACGGAGACCGAAATCTGGTATTTTCTGCATTTCATCGTTTCTTGCCGTTCACGTTCGATCTAGGATACATAGTTAAGGTACCATTACGTATTACATAAAGAACCCTATTGCCATAGGAATACCAATTGTTAATGGTTGGTTTTGTTTAGCAGCGATCTCAATAACTCTACGAACAAAAACAACAAAGAATATGCTTATGGATATAGGTAAATTTTGAAAATGACATAAGTACTTACTTAAGGACAATTTGATCCTTTTTTCATTTTTTTAATTTAAAATCCAAAGAACAAGGTTATTTTACATAAAACAATATCATTTTTCTAAAAAAATTTAGGCTACGTAAGACAACTCGAACTCAAACCTGATCAAACCAGACCAGAACTGTTAATTTCAGGTCAAGTAATCTGAGCCTAAGCTTGACTCGAAATTCAACCAAACTAGAACAACTTGTTGATTTCGAGTCGGACTAGATCCAAGCTTATTTGCCAAACCTAACGATACTTAATCTTGCTAGTAGATTAAAGTGCTTGAGTGAAGATGAGAGATATTGATGCTTTAATAAATCATTAAATGAATTGAGATAAGAATATCTTTTTTGAAGAATTACGGTCTTATCAATTTTAGGGAGTTAAGAAAACTTTTAGAGAAATGGGAGGTACTATCGAGGAGTTAAAGAAAAGAATTAAATTTACTTTTTACATTGACAAAAATTATTTTTTTCAATATATATTTTTTAGCGATTTATAGTTTAACTAACATTAACAAACTAAATAAAATTTTGACTTTTAAAAATAATTAACACTATATAAATAATAATAATTAGTGCACTATATGTGACTAAAAAAATTATAAATTATTATTATAAAAAGAAATTTTCATATAAAACTATGCTTTGATAACATTTATTAAGAATATATTTACTAAAACTTTTAAAGTATCTTTCACAATCTGTGAAAAAATTTAAAGGAGATTAAGTGTAACATAAAAAAGTTATCACTCTTATTGTGATAATTGGTAAAGTGCTAATACTGATGACGTTAATGATATATTATACATACTTTCAACATATTATATAATAAAGTTATGCTAATGAAAAAATTGTTTCCTCTTACACAATGGGTTCTAAAAATAAGCAAATGTGTAATGCAATCATACTTAAATGAATGTAAGGATGATGTACTAATTATACGAGGAGTTGGCAAATAAGATTAAGTAGAAATAGCTAGTGATGATTCTATTCCTTTTCAAAAACACGAGTGTTGTGTCCTTAATCTTATACGTCAAAAAGAAAGTGTGGATCGGAAAAATCTGGTGAGGGATGCAGGCGGAAGTAGAACTGCATATACTTACCGTGACCACTTTGACCTTCTTGGAGGATGACAAGGACAACGACATTGATATTCCTCCACTATCAGTTTTAAGATTTCGCAAGTCATACAGTAGGTTACTCTTACGGATCGGTCAAACTCAAGCCCTTCCCTATGTACAGCTCTACTAGAATCTTGCCATTAAAAATTGCAATTATTGCAGTAATTTATAAATTTTACCTTGTAGCCGGTCGGAAGGTCAACAGTCCCTATTTATGGATCGTAGTTACAAGTCTATAAATATTAGATTAGGAACACAAACTGGCCCGACAACAACCAATGTCACATGATTGAAAACAAATAATGTACTCGGAACTTGTCTTCCACGTGGACCCCACTCTCTAATCACAATCACACCAAAATTCACCACTCCTCTTCCCACTCTCACACATAATGATGTGCATTACTTTCTTTGGAACCAAACACTCGGGTTTCTGTCGATTTCTCGGATTCCATACTTGCTCTGATCTGCTAACTTTAACAATAACAGGTACGTGTCATTGCACTCTCTGTGTTGCATTCTGGGTAGATTCCAATTCTAGTCTTAGGGTTGCTTCTTGGGGAATCCATGACGTTTGCCTTTGCAATCACTTAGCTTTGGTTTGTTTAGCTTAGCTTTGGCTTGAGTGACTCGACACCCACATTTCCTTAGAAGCCAATGGCTGCAGCATTGGAGTGCTGGTCGAGTCGAGCCAGCACGGACGAGGACATGGTGGAGCAAGTCCTGATGCGAACCCAAGACCGATCGGAAACTAATTTACAGTCCGAAATCTCGTCTTCTTCGGCCAATGGTATCTTGCCCAGCAGGGACACTGCACCCTCGTCGGCGATGCAGAAGCGGTTCCAGAAGCTCAGCCGCAACGTGTCTGAGGCGATTGCGTCGCTTAAGAACTCTCTGAATCTCGACTCTGCTCGTGACCCTCAAATGAGTCGGCAACAAATGGTGTTGCAGCTGCAGCAGCAGCAGCAACAACAACAAGGTAATGGCAATAAGGCTGAGAACTGTAGGAAGGTTGTGTGGGCTAGCGTTGTTCGGAGCCTCACTCAATTGTATCCTGGAAGTCAGTTGCCAGAGAAGCTCGTGTCCAATATCAAGAAACATTATGATTCCTTTCCTCTCAGGTTTGGACGTTTTGAAACATTATTCTATTATTTTTGGATCTAATTCTATTTGTTTGCGGTAAAAATGCAGAATCATAAATTTGTAATTACAAAGAAATGAAATTTGTGTCGCGGGTCTATATTTACATAGTTATTGTTGCCATGGAGTTTCCATATTTTTTTGTTTTATTAACGAGGTAGAAAGATGTTGTTTTGTACAGATTTATTGATATTCTCCGAAAAAGATAAGAGTCGTGCTTAAAATTGTTGCCTTTAATTGAATTTCTTCTTTTCCATCATGGATTTTGTTATCCATTAATTTTATGTTCTCATCCATTTCTTTGTTGGTGTTTTTGCTTCCATTTACAGTTACTCACAGGCAGGGTTTGACATGAAAGATGTGTTTCTACACATAAAGTTGATAGAACAAGCGTCAGTCGATGAGTCCCCAGCAATGGTGATCCAAGAAGTATCTAATGATGAAGTACAAGGCTCTGTATTCAAACTCACATTTGCCTGCAACTCTTCCATTTCTTGGCCAGCCATGTCTGGCGCACTGGATAGTGCTTCCATGTGCTGCAAGAAGATACAGATCTTTGAGAAGAAAGGTTTTACTCTTGGGGTTGTTCATCTTTTAGTACAAGCAGGACAAGAGAACTTGTTCAAAGTCCGTATAGAAAATGCTCTGAAATCAGCTATGAAGAGGCCCAAACCCACCACGGTGAAGCTTCCTTTTAGCCTTTGTGGTTGTCAAGAAGAGAACACTAGATGGAGAGAACTTGGTGATTTTGAAGATGATCCTTCCGAACAAAGCTACAAGAATGGGATTGATAATTCGAACATGAAGATTCAGGTTGAGATGCCCTTACCCACTTCATCATTTGTTGTATCTGTTGATGAATGGCAAACGATCCAGTCAGGTGGAGAAGATATTGCGAAATGGCTTTTAAACTCTGATCATCTTGAGTTTATTGATCAGGTCGGACCAAGTACTTTTAAGGGAGTTTACAAGGGAAGAAGGGTTGGAATTGAGAAGCTCAAAGGGTGTGACAAAGGGAATGCTTATGAGTTTGAACTCCACAGAGATCTTTTGGAGTTAATGACATGTGGACATAAGAACATTTTGCAATTTTATGGCGTATGTGTAGATGAGAATCATGGATTGTGTGTGGTGACCAAATTGATGGAAGGTGGGTCAGTTAGTGAGTTGATTCTGAGAAACAGGAAGCTTCAGATGAAGGAGATAGTAAGAATTGCTACAGATTTAGCAGAAGCAATTAAATTTGTAAATGATCATGATGTTGTGTACAGAGACCTTAACACCCAAAGAATTCTGCTGGACCGGCACGGGAATGCCTGTTTAGGGGATATGGGCATTGTCACTGCTTGTAAGATTTTGGGTGAGGCCGTGGAGTATGAAACTGATGGTTATCGATGGCTAGCTCCTGAGGTCTGTACTCTTTCCTTAGTCTCATTGTAGCATCTCCCACATGAATTTATATGTTGATAGATGAATTGACATTGATCAGGAGTAAAGTTTTTCTCAACTATATATCTTGAAGTATCTGAATATAGGCACTGTTACATGCACGTCAAAATCACAATCCTTATTTATTTTTAATGTCCATGGGAGCCTATTATACTTGCCATTTATTTGAAGTGGTTACTCTTCTATCCTATCGTTTGCATAAGGATACTGTATTTTTACAATATTGTTGGAATTGAGATATATTATTATAGTGTAGTTTGTAATAAGCATTCTCCATCATTGGATCTTATGAGCTTTAAGGTGATTATGGTCCTTTTACATTTGTAAATTCTGCATTAACTGCTCATATATGTAATAGCTATATTTTTTGGTTGGAAACAGATTATTGCTGGTGATCCGGAGAATGTTACTGAGACTTGGATGAGTAATGCATATAGTTTTGGGATGGTGATTTGGGAAATGGTGACTGGTGAGGTGGCCTATGCGGCATATTCACCTGTGCAAGCAGCAGTTGGCATAGCTGCTTGTGGCCTAAGGCCTGAGATCCCCAAAGAGTGCCCGGCAATCCTAAAATCTCTTATGACAAAGTGCTGGAACAATAACCCATCAAAGCGTCCTCAGTTTTCAGAAATTCTCTCAATTTTGCTTCGCTTTAGCAACAGTAGTAGGTAAAAGATTTGTTTTTTCTCTTTCAGACTGTACTCTGCTTACAGTCATTTGTGTGTAAAAGATGGCCCTCATCTATTGGCCATTTTGCTCATCATTGTAGACTCTGGAAGCACAAATAGCAAAAGATGTCATATATATACCTTATGTTTGAGTATTAGTCATGAATCGTACTTCTGAACTATAATTAAATAGCGGGGGCAAAACATACCTAGATTGCTTAATGTAGGCCAAAGTATCTGATATATGACAAAGATAATGCCTGGTGGTGGTATATTAGAGATGCTTTCATTTGTATATCCATGAATGACTTGGCATTTCACATTCCTTGCAAGAGGGCAAAACTTATAATATAGCTTCTATGTTAAGCCTTCTATTCTGTTTTCATCCCTATCCTCTTCTGCACTTAGTTTAATACTAATGTGGTCTCTAACTTAGAAGACTGTTCTGAAGTAAGGACTTTGTTGAACATGTAGTTATCATCCAGTTTTTAATGGACTGATAACGTTCTTGTGAATCTTGCAAAAAGTAAAAGAATTTGTCGGTAAAATTAGGAAGGCAGCAGAATGAATCTGAGGAATATCAGGGAAATCTATGCCCTGAACAAGTGTTGTTTGTAGATAACTGTAATGACAAGCATGTGGTTTTAGGTGTCAAAAGCACAATTATGGTGTTAATGTGAGGGATGAGTAACCATTCCACAGCCATCTGTGCTGGAAAGTGAAAGCTCAATCACTAGTCACTTGGAAGCATCTACCTGGATGTTTTCCATGTAAAAGTTATAATCTGGACCTTAGGACATGTCTAAGCTTTTCTGAAATGAGCTTTAGTAACCAAGATGTCTTGAGTGTGTTATTTGTTTCTTCATGGTTAAGTTTTCTATTTATTTGGAAATGTGATGGTTATACGGACATAGATTTGCTAGTTTCCTCTTAGTGCTTCATGCATGATGCATTTCAGGTTTTTGTTTTTAAATTTCCCCTCCTCCACCTCTCACCAAATGAGCATCATTTTGCCTGTTTGATACATTCCAACTTCTTTACCAGGTGTTATTCTGGGTTGATGGGTTTAGGATGGCTCTTCATTTGGAACATCTTTGTTTACTTAAATGAAAACTCAGTCATGTGTAACTAACATGTTTTGAACCTTCCTTGCTTTATCTAGGTTTGATTTGGTTCTATCTACTACTCATCTTCACCTGCAAAAGTTATACCATATAACTGGTCTGTTTTAGCAGTTACATGTGATTGTAGGCCATACAACTTGTAAAAAATTGGCTTTTAAGACATTCTATTGCTTAAAGTGTTGTGGAAATGTGGAAAACAACACCAAGAGTTAATGATGCTGAGAATTTGCATACAAGTGTATATTAAGTTCTGGGTGCTTTCTTTATTACCTCAGCTGTGTTCAGTTGTTACGGAAGGTAGTACACAGTAACTTGTCCAATTGGCATGCTCTCATAAGTGTTGCTTATAATATCTGGACCTTGATCCCTATTAGCAATGTTTAGAACTGCATCAAGTGAACAGCTAAATCCGCTAACCGTGCAGAGAAGAGGTATCGTTTTGTTCATGTTCATTTTCCTCTAACTCTCACTAAAGACATTTGCATTACATTTCATAAACTAATTAGTTACATTATATTAGATGCTCTAGTTCTACGCAAAACTAGAAGAAAACATCGAGCTTTGAAGGTAGAGGGAACCCAGACTCGGCCAAGGAATAGCAAGAGGCAGCTCTCATCAAGATCTCTGCCTCTATTTTAGGAGTAAGAGGCAGCCATCAAGTAGGGATTGCTAGCTATGAGGCACTGCCACCTTAAGGCCCCAAGGTTGAAAAGGTACGCTAACAGACCTTTGTAGTCAGTAGTTTCCCAATTATACCCTCCATTAGTCCCTCGTCTTATCAAAACTCGGTGTACAAGGACTAAATCAGAAATTTTAAGATTGTAAAGACAAAACTAGAACAGAGGACTAACCGCAAGGACTTTCTTTGTTTTTTCGACCTTGGCCATTGCAAAAGGCAATGCTTTCTGATACGGAAAAGGTAAAAAGCCAGAATGACAATGCCCTCTTCTTGGGAGCCAAAATTGATTCCTATTTGGACATACATAGATGCACGAAACATGATTAATGTATCTATTTCTTTCGCAATATCCTGGTTCTACTTTTTATGGTTTACTGGCCAATTCCATGGGGGCCACACTTTGCTAGTTGGTTGTTGACTAAGTTCTCTGAAAATGAATGGCCATATGCCACTGTATTTTTAGCAACGGTAAGAAACTCCAGAGTTCTTGTACAATTGTGAACGTTTAGCTTCTATATAAAGGACAAATTAGGGAGATCATAATCCTCATCTATTTAATCATGTATAAGACATGTTCGAGGCCTATTTTGTAACATATAGCATATACCTTATTATTTTTTTTGGTCAAGCCACCTAGTATCCGGTGCTACATGGACAATCGACTAGTCCGGATTTAAGGCGGGTAGGACTCTTATGGGGCAGTGAAGCTCTCCCTCACGAGTTTTAAAGCGGCTCTATTTTCAAGATTCGAACTTGAGATCTTGGTTAAGGATGGAGGAGCCCCTACCACTCCACCACAGTCCTCGTGGGTTAGCATAGACCTTATTATGTATCTTCATGAAAGGGTTAAAAACGAAAGAAATGCGTAATATCTGATGTCGGTTCTATCCCAACTTTCGAAGTAGTTTTCATGGCCAAAATGAGCTCCAATTTTTCGGGACTTTCACAGAAAACGTGCACTGATATGCGGTTAATGACGTTCTACAATTTTTTGAATATGTAAACGTTCTTAACGAGTTAGAAAATCTGTATACTTAAAAATGAAATAAGCAACTGCAGAAAACCTTAATTTTTACATGTAACTTTCATGTCAAGCTTCTCCTTTACAAGCACGATATGAATCTAGTCTATATTAATCAAGATTTATTTTTCTCTTAATCTTTGACCTATTAATTTAAATAATTTATTAGGTTATTTTATTATTTTTTATCTTATCAAATTATGTACTTTATTAAAAAATAAAAAATATAATTAATAATTGTCCAAAATTATCCCACACATTTATCATTACTCTACTCTAGGATGCCTTCAAGAAACAATGAATTTTAAGACGCTAAAATCATTAGATAAGGAAATTATCTCTCTCTCGGTGTGCTAAACCTAACTAACATAGTCAATCTAAAATATATAAAGCGAATTAGCAAAACAATTTTACGTCTAGGCGTGAAAACTCCAAATTCCTACCCTTTCGCCACTCATTCCAGTTTCACTTCGCTCCAACGGAACAAAACGATGGTACACGGACGAAACAAAACCCTAGTGGGCCCAGCTTCAGGGTACATATGCGAATCCATAAATGCCCCCATCTTTCTTTTTCTTCTTATAAATCCTCCCTACTCTATTTTCTTTTCCATTCTTCGCAGCCAAACACTCCAATTACTCTCCATTTCTCAAACATTCCATATTCCTGCCTTGATCTGCCACTCTCCTAATCGGTAAGTTTCTTCGCTCTTTATCTTATCTCTTATTTCTTAATCTTTCCTTCGAATCATGCTCAAGCTACTAGGGTTAGGGTCACGGCTTGCCGTTTTGGGACCGATCTTTTTTAATATATGGCTATTATCCTAATATCTCTAGGGTTTTGTGGCACTTTACTGCACTTTATGCTTCCTAGAAAGCGACCTGTTGAAAGATCGCTTGGTGAAGCAGGAGAAGAAGAGAAGAACTACTCTCAAGATTCTTCGTCTGTTAAAAAGCATCAATCAACAGCTAGTTATAACAACAACAACAGCAGTAGTAGCGTGATCGACAACAACAGTAACAGTAGCAACCACTCTCTTGGTAGTAATATCGGCGGATCGGTGGCCATGGCTTTTGATGCGCATCAGAACGATATCGATGAGGATCTTCACAGCCGGCAGCTGGCCGTATACGGCCGCGAGACCATGCGCCGGCTTTTTGCTTCCAATGTCCTTGTCTCCGGGATGCAGGGTTTGGGTGCTGAGATCGGTGAGGATAATCGATTGCTTCTTCCATTTTAGCCGTTTTTCTCGTTAAGCTATTGATTATAATTTTGATATAGTTTAACGTTGATTAGAAAATTAGTGATCGATGGCAATTGTGGATTCTTTAAAGTTAACGAGTTTCTTGATTAATTAGGATAGTTATGAATTTCTGTTTTGTAACCTGCTTTACGCAGGCTCTTGTTCTTCCTTCAGCTACATGCTCTTGGCGTCTTTTGCATTTTTTCTTCGCTGTTTACCAAGAAACAACCTTTTTAAAACACTAAATCATAAATAAGGGAACTATCTGCTGTTAGTACTTCTTCAAACCTGCCCTTGTATTTCCGCTATTGGTTACAGTCTATTTGGGCATGTGAACCGCAGTCAACTTCTTATATAACTTTCGAGTAGGGTAGAGTGCTGGCCTAGATGTAAAGGACACAATAACTAGCTAATCAATGATCTAGTGTAAACCTATGACCGTTATAACTGCATACTGTTTGGCTGATTTTACCATCCTTCTCAAGATAGTTTCTCTTTGAATACATTTGCCGTGTTTTGTTAGTAGGTTGTGTGGAAGGACTGGCTGCGGGGGAGAGAGGTTATGAAAGAGGGGGTTGGGTTTGCAAACTGCTTTGATTTGATGGAATGAAAAAAAATAAACAACTGAATTGACTATCGTGTGTTTTATTCTTGTTCTAATTGGCGTGAAGTCTTCTAATAGGGTATTTGTCATTTGTTGTTGCAGCAAAAAATCTAATACTTGCCGGTGTCAAATCTGTGACATTGCATGATGAAGGGGCAGTGGAGTTGTGGGATTTGGCTAGTAATTTTGTTTTCACAGAGAGTGATGTAGGTAAAAACAGGGCACTCGCTTCTGTTCAGAAGTTGCAGGAACTCAATAATGCAGTGTTGATCTCTACCCTAACTACAAAATTGACTAAAGAACTTCTTTCTAATTTCCAGGTATTTGCCAGCCTTTTTATTTTTTTCGTAAGCTAGTATTAAGAAAGAATTGGGTGGTTAGCTTTCCTTGATTGAATGGTAAAAGACGTCCATGAGTGCGGCGATCATGGATCAATTTTTTTTAAAGCATGTTCAAATATGTTGAAAGAGTTGAGTCTGCCATTTCTCCTATCTTCTGTTTCAACAAATACTTTGGCAACAGAATAAAGACGCTGCTCAAGGTGCTTAGTGAGGAGTTTATTAGATGCGTCAAATGCTATCACTGTGAAGCTCTAAGATCTATAACCATGAAGAACTTCTGATAGAACTCACCCAAGTATGACAGTATAATGAGTATAAAAGAATCAGATGGATCAAAGCAATCTCATCGATTCAG
>JAOTAX010000008.1:25323777-25346388 GCA_025629825.1 Erythroxylum guanchezii | reverse complement strand
ATAATTAATAATAAATTGTATATAATTAATAATAAAATAAAAATTTAATAAAATTTTTATTAATGAAAATAGAAAAATAGAAAAATTATTCTTTATTTGTTTGTATATATTTTTATATAAATAAAAATATAAATAAATTATTTTAAAATATAAATCACATAAAATAAAGTAAAATATATTAAATAATTAATACTAATATTTTTATATAATTAATAACAAAATAATAAATCTCCTGCAGTTACCATTTTAATATAAGAGGTATAAAAGTCATTTATTATACATTACATTCCATTCCATCTATCTTCTAAACAACATCTCATTACATTACATTATGAACCCTTCTATTCCTTTCAAATAATTTTTTACTATATTACATTCCATTCTATTATAAACTGTTCCATTCTATTTTATTCTATTCCATTCCGTTCCATTAATTAACATCCAACCAACGTAGCCTTAGCGTCGACAAGTGTAATTTTGCATGTTACTGTTGACAAAGACATCTGTCTTTCACGCAGGTCACGTGCTTCTAAAGTAAGTAAAGAAGTGGCCTCATTATTGTAGGCCCGGCCCTCATGTGCATATATATATTATGGAATTGGCCACCCTTCTATTCTATTTCTGTATAAGAAGCAAGGGGGAGGCAATATAAGAGACATCATCACTATATTACTCTTCTTACTCTCCTCTTCAACATATATATTGTTTCTATAGGGAGGCATCATCATCACCACATTACTCTTCTTACTCTCATCTCTTCAACATATTACATATATATTGTTCTTCTCAAGTAGAATTAGAAATAGTAGGTAATTACTAAGGAAATGGAAAAGGCAAAACAGAGGGTGTATCTACATTCACCATTGATTGTGGCACCAACAAGCAGTGAAGATGCAAGTGAAATTGGTGAAGATTTTAGAGAAGTCATGATTGATGAAATGAAGAAGCAGCTGTGGCTAGCGGGGCCTTTGATGGCAGTGGGTCTGTTGCAATACGGGTTACAGATGATATCTGTGATGTTTGTAGGTCATCTTGGTGAACTAAGCCTTGCTGGGGCTTCCATGGCGACTTCCTTCGCATCTGTCACTGGTTTCAACTTGCTGGTATCATTTATATCTCCTTTTCTAAGGTTTTCCAATTGTCACGTCACTCTAATATTTAATTAAAATAATTAGATATTTTATATTGTGAAATTAAATATAATAATTGTATATCAATTTTGTGATCTAAATTTTACTTGCTGTTAGAATAAAACGAAGAACAGGTCAAGAGGTCGTTTGATCTGAATAGACTTCTCGTGGTCTCTTCTTAATAATAAACTCGAACAAATTATTTATTTGTTTAAGAAATGTCTGACACTTGCCTACTTCTTGTTTTTGATTGTTTGAATCAAGACAAAAATTCAATATTAAGGTAGTTTATACGAACTTGAACTTTAAGATGTTCGGATCCGGACAATCTCAATACAATGTCGAAAATAAACTTGATTAAAAAAAAAAAAAGTGTCGAGACATCAAATGAGTGAATGAGTTCATGTTTTTGTATGAAATCATAAGATGTTGCGCTCTAGTTGGAGTTTCATAGACAGTTTTCTTATAGCAAGTGGTGAAAGAAAGAAGCCGACAAAATGATGAATCAAAGGAACAGCTCAGAGGCATACAGAGAGAGGTTGCTCGTCTGATTGGATTGGCTTAAATGTTGCTGATGACTTTCCGGGAAAACTGTTCAGCTTCAAGCCTCAATTTGCTAAACAATCTCACCGGTTGCATACAATTCTTTATTTCGTTGCACGTTTGGTCTCCTATACTCACTAGCTAAAGCTAACTGCTCCCTGAAATCCTATCCTTTAATTGCCTTTTTTTTTTTAATTATTTATAATTATTTATTATGGTTTGCCTTCTTAATTTGTTATTTATTTTTATATTTTTACTTTTGACCTTGTTCTTATAATAGTCAACCGTTTTCTTCGTTCTTATTTAAGCTGGAAATTAAGACCAATATGAAGCAAATTTCTTTATCTTGAAAAGAGACCCAGGCACAAATTGGAACATCTATTAAGGCATATAACTATAAATTAACAAACGGAATACCATCAAACAAGCAAGTCTGTCTTAGTATGGAATCGATATATGATTCAAGAATCAAAACATCCGTCACCTCCATAAGTTTGCATTTTAAGAATTATGGGATTTTTTTTTACTGTAACCAAAGTGTGAATTGATGTGTCCCTTTGATCGAACAGTTGGGAATGGCAAGTGCTCTTGATACATTTTGTGGTCAATCATATGGAGCAACGCAATATCATATGCTAGGTATACACACACAGAGAGCCATGTTTGTTCTTTCACTTGTCAGCGTACCTTTAGCCTTCATTTGGGCAAATACAAGATCAATTTTAGTGGCTCTGGGCCAAGACGAAGAGATCGCAGTGGAAGCTGGAACTTATGCCTGCTTCTTGATTCCTGCCATTTTCGCATATGGTCTTCTTCAATGCCTTGTTAAATTCTTACAGGCACAGAACATCGTATTTCCTATGATGGTTAGCTCTGGGATTATAGCTTTACTTCACCTCCCAGTTTGTTGGATTCTGGTATTCAAAGTTGGCCTTGGAATGAGAGGAGCTGCTTTGGCAAATTGCTTTTCTTATTGGGTCAATGTATTGTTGCTGGCAATTTACGTCAAGTTCTCTTCTTTGTGCACGAAAACTTGGACAGGCTTCTCCAAGGAATGCTTGAGGGACATTCCCATATTTCTGAGGCTTGCTGTTCCTTCAGCTGTCATGGTTTGGTAATTAATAAAGGAGCTTAAATGTTAAAAGAAAGAATTAGTTTACCTTCACAGAGCTGGTTCTGATTTCTTTTCTCTTGTATGATTCTGAACAGCTTGGAGATGTGGTCATTTGAAATGATGGTTCTTCTATCGGGTCTTCTTCCTAACGCAAAATTAGAAACATCAGTGCTCTCCATTTGGTTAGTTTCCAGTATTGTCAGTTTCAAACCACTTAAGGTTTGGATTTTCTTCTGAAGTTTTAAAACTGTTTGCAGTCTTAATACAGGTTCGACAATTTGGATGATTGCTGGTGGACTGAGCAATGCTGTGAGGTGAGTAATTGCAAGTGCTACAAAGAAAAGAAAATGAATAGTGGGTTTTAAAAAGGTTATAATAATGTGTTTTCGTGCATAGCACTCGGGTCTCCAACGAATTAGGAGCAGGACGTTACAAGCGGGCTCAGATGGCCATATATGTGGTAATTGTCATGGCCATTACCGAGGGGATATTGGTGGGTTCAGTCCTGATAGGAATTCGAAACATCTGGGGCTATGCTTATAGCAATGAAATACAAGTCATAAGATATGTTGCAGCCATGCAGCCTATTATTGCAGCATCTAATCTCTTGGATGGTATCCAAGGAGTTCTTTCAGGTCTAGTCAGTCCTCTTTTTTCTTTTTTCTTTTTCTTCATATTGTCTATATGCCTATTAGGCTAATTAGGCTAAGCTTCCTATTAACTAATTAGGTACTGCTAGAGGGTGTGGCTGGCAGAAGATTGGTGCATATATAAATCTGGGATCCTACTATTTAGTGGGACTTCCAAGTGCAATTCTGTTAGCTTTTGTCCTCCACATTGGCGGAAAGGTGAGGGTTCATGCGTTTCTTTTTTCCTTAGAAAAAAAAAAACATACGGCATATATTTCGATCCTACTTTTTGTTTTTCTTTAAAATGGTTATATAGGGACTTTGGCTGGGGGTCATTTGTGCACTCACCGTGCAAGTTGTGTCTCTTCTCGTCATCACCATGCGCACCAATTGGGAAAAGGAAGTAAGTTACTGTTTTCATATTACTATTTTTCTTTCTTTCATAAAAAATCAAGAGGCCTTAACTTAAATAATAACAAGATTTTAGAATACTCGTTGACATCTGTATTCTTTTTTAAATCCAGTTAAAATCTCTCGTCTCACGCCCCATCATTATCCATAGTATATGCTTCGTTTTCTCATTCTGTCTCGTACTCTTCTTAACTTTTCAGGCACAGGATGCTTCTAGGAGAGTTCATGAAGCCGCAATTCCTATAATATCATGAAGCTGCTTTGACTATAAAGAAGATTACTGTAATCTCATACTATCTTGCCTTTCTTTCATTCTGTCCTTTGGCACCATCCTGTCTCATATTATCTTGCCTTTCTTTCATTCTGTCCTTTGGCACCATCCTGACCAAAGTCCGTTATACGTTATGCTCATCTCTTTGAATGATAAAACTTTTTTAGAGTATGCAAAGGCCAATCAAACAAAATGTAGCTGACATTGGGATAAGCATAACATTGTTTGTTTAAACTTTCGACAACTAAAATTGTACTCTAAAGGTCGCTATCTCTTTCCGTGAAGACGTGAAAGTGTCAAATTCCCACCAACTTAGCAAAGATATTGTAACCATATCCAGAATCTGCGCTTCCATGATTAATGAGAACATTAAAAAAAAGACTGCGAGTCATCTTAAATTGCAGTCAGCTCCTTAGCTCCAAAATGGTCATCAACAATTAGATGATTTACGTGGGCAAGAATTAGGCCTAAGTCAAAATTCCAAAAGAATAATATACTAGTGTTGCAAATTCTTCAACTCTTTACACTTGTATTTTTAACAACAATATAAGCCACATCATCAGATATGCGATAAGAAATTCATCAGCTTCTTTGCAGTCTCGAGAAAAAATTAGCCACAAGCACTCTTCTATGCCAATTGCAGGATGCTATGGCCAATAATTACAACAAACTTGACGAAGTCCCCTCATATCTCTTCAATTCGCATCCAGAAACAATGATATGCCATCCACAGGAGTGCCAAAAATCTGTGTAGGCAGTTATCATTCTGGGTTCTGGAATTCCAGATCTAGTTTCCTCTTCAAATGGGATCTATCAGCACTGTATAAGAGAGAAGAAAATGATTGAACTACAAAAGTGCCATTACAGGGAGAACTAAGAAGGCTAAAAATGCCATGAAACACAAAAGATAATACAAAAATCAAAGCTATGTTCCAACCAATTGGCAAAGAAAACAAAAGCTCTGGTTTTCAATAATCCACCTCCTACATCATTTTTCAAGATTCAACTTATAATTGACCGCAACATTCATTAAATTCATGAATCCATCCACAAGAAAATCAAAACTTGTTTTGTTCCATTTTGCAAATATTCAATGAACAAAACTTGCAAAACTTGGTAGAAGCTGCCTGAATTATTACCGGCAATTAACGAATGAATTGGACAAAATAAAAATGATTCCACATATATCACAAAAAATCTAACCCGTGGAAACTACTTCCAGTCCCAACTCCCACAAAACTGTAACTTGTAGACAAAGGTAAGAGGAAGGCGTGAAATATCAATGTCTTTCAAATATCTTGCATTTAAGCTCATCTCATAAAGATGCAAAATTAAATTTGAAAAAGGCGTACTCTCGTATCTGGTGTAATGCATGCATCTTCAGCCACTAAAGGAGTAACAATTGGTTTTTCCAATGTAATTAAGATCATGGGTGAGAAGGGAAATGTTCAAAATTAACCCACATTTCATGTTAACACAATAGTATGGAATCTGAGTCATGTATAAATTTACTTAAAGAAATGAGGTATAATATCAAAAGCAATAAAAATGATCACCTTTAGAAATAGAGTAGTATTTTATTATTATTCAACAAAGACTGTATGACCTATTAATTTCAAACAATTCTAGATTAATAGAACAAAAGAGACACTTGATCTTAGAATGCAAAACAAGTCTTGCCCAAAAACCCTCAAAGAACTTAAAATGAGCAGAATTCCATTTTACATTATACTTCTTCATCTGCAAGAATTGAACTCTTCCAAGGGAAGGATACAATTCAACAATTCCGTGCAAAGGGCAGCTTCAAACTACAAGAAACGTGATAGATCTCACCCAAGTATGACAGTATAATGAGTATAAAAGAATCAGATGGATCAAAGCAATCTCATCGATTCAGTATTGTATATTGATATTCTGTAGAAATAGGCTATTACAACCATAATACTGATCAGCCTATATGAGGGGCTGTACCTCCCTAACCATATACTCACTGCAGAATACACGCATGTCCCCCTTACAAACATTCCCCTCCTTTTATATCCCATCCTACCCCAATTATTAGATGACACCTGTCACTTAATTGTAACTAACTCACGTGCTAGCATTTGCCAACTTCTTCTTACGCCTACTGTAAACTAATGGCCTCCTAGCTCTATCAACTTCCTTTGCATTGATGTCACTTTGCAGTTGCTATCGCTATCCTGATATATGATGGAGAATTTCTGTCATTGCAATAGTTGATCTCAAACACAATTTGTGGAGGGAGAACTGTTGATAATATTATGTAAACCAAGATAGAACATAATGTAAAGCAGCAATAGCTAGGAAAGCTGTTGGTGCCGGGGTAAGATTTTAAAGTAAAAGATAAGCTGTCTCAGAACTTAGCAGTTGTTTTTTCAAATTTGTTGGAAAAGAGTTTTTTGAGGAAATTTATGGAAGTTGACCTTCAAGGAGCAAGACGATACAAACATGTTGACCTCTTGGTGCCTTGATTTGTCTTTTTTCTGTTTCAAAGTTACTTATGCATGAGTTCCTTTGTGTTTAATGCAACTTATAGTGCTTAGATGCCCCTACTTAATTTTTTTTTCTACAGGCTGTTGTATTTACTGATATCAGTCTTAACAAAGCTATTGAGTTTGATGATTACTGCCATAATCATCAACCTCCAATATCTTTTATTAAGGCTGAAGTCAGAGGCCTTTTTGGTTCTGTATTTTGCGACTTTGGACCTGGATTCACTGTTCTCGATGTTGATGGTGAGGAGCCACATACTGGTATAATTGCATCAATCAGCAATGACAACCCTTCCCTTGTATCATGTGTTGACGATGAACGACTTGAGTTTCAAGATGGTGATCTTGTTATGTTCTCTGAAGTCCATGGAATGACAGAACTGAATGATGGTAAACCGAGGAAGATTAAGACTGCCCGGCCTTATTCATTTATACTTGATGAGGACACTACAAACTTTGGTGCGTATCAGAAGGGTGGAATAGTTACCCAGGTGAAACAACCTAAGACGATAAATTTTAAGCCGTTGAGTGAAGCTCTTAAGAACCCTGGTGACTTTCTATTGAGTGATTTTTCCAAGTTTGATCGGCCACCTCTGCTACATTTGGCATTCCAAGCACTGGATAAATTTGTCAGCGATTTCGGTTGCTTCCCTATTGCTGGTTCAGAAGAGGATGCTCAGAAGCTGATATCTGTTGCTAATAGCATCAATGAAAGCTTGGGAGATGGGAGGGTGGAGGACATCAACCCAAAACTTCTACGTCACTTTGCCTTTGGAGCCAGGGCTGTACTGAATCCAATGGCTGCCATGTTTGGTGGTATTGTGGGGCAGGAAGTTGTCAAAGCATGCTCTGGAAAGTTCCATCCTCTCTTTCAGGTTTTTATTAGTTCTTTGCTTTCGATCCTGCTGTTTGATCATTGTTATAGGTATGCTAAGTATGCATATTTGTGTATGCTTAATTAAATGTTCCTTCTTTTAAAATTAAGATTATAGTGGAGATAGTATTACTTAACCAATCCAATAATAATGGTCTCAGACATTTGAATTAAGCTCGTTTCTATCTGGCATTTTTATGCAACATTTTGTTCAATTTGATTTGTTGTTCTGGTAAGCTGACCTTTCCTTCTTTTTTTTTTCTGCTTCAGTTTTTCTATTTCGACTCATTGGAATCACTTCCTAAGGAGAATGTGGATCCTAGTGATTATAGGCCATTAAATTCTCGTTATGATGCACAAATTTCAGTTTTTGGATCCAAGCTCCAGAAGAAAATGGAGGATGCTAATGTCTTTATTGTTGGTTCTGGTGCACTTGGCTGTGAATTCTTAAAAAATGTAGCACTTATGGGGGTTTCATGTGGTGAAGGAAAGCTTACAGTAACTGATGACGATGTTATAGAGAAGAGTAATCTAAGTAGGCAGTTTCTTTTCCGTGACTGGAACATTGGTCAGGCCAAATCCACTGTCGCCGCTTCTGCTGCTTCGTCTATTAACCCTCGGCTTAATATTGAAGCATTGCAGAACCGTGTTGGACCTGAAACTGAGAATATATTTGACGATGCCTTCTGGGAGAATTTAACTGTTGTCATAAATGCTTTGGACAATGTCAATGCAAGACTATATGTTGATCAGAGGTGTTTGTACTTCCAGAAGCCACTTCTTGAGTCAGGAACTCTTGGTGCAAAATGCAACACTCAGATGGTAATTCCCCATCTAACTGAAAATTATGGTGCTTCAAGGGATCCACCCGAGAAACAGGCACCCATGTGCACTGTGCACTCATTCCCACACAATATTGATCACTGCTTGACATGGGCTCGATCTGAATTTGAGGGCTTACTTGAGAAAACCCCAACAGAAGTGAATGCCTACTTATCAGATCCCTCTGAATATACAACTTCTATGATCAATGCTGGTGATGCTCAGGCAAAGGATACTCTGGAGCGTGTTCTTGAGTGCCTGGACAAAGAAAAGTGTCAGACATTTCAGGATTGTGTCATGTGGGCCCGGCTAAAGTATGTACTTCTATCTCATGGTACCTCTATAATTCTTGTTCTTTTCATGCCGTCTAAATTTTTTATTCCTGTAATCAGGTTTGAAGATTATTTTGCCAATCGAGTTGAGCAGTTGACTTACACATTTCCTGAAGACGCTTTGACTAGTACTGGTGTTCCATTTTGGTCAGCCCCAAAGCGATTCCCACATGCACTTCAGTTCTCTGCTGCAGATCCTAGTCATGTTCATTTTGTTACGGCCGGATCCATACTGCGAGCAGAGACATTTGGGATTCCAATCCCTGATTGGGTAAACGATCCTAAAATGTTTGCTGAGGCTGTTGAGAAGGTGATTGTACCTGAATTTGAGCCCAACAAAGATGCAAAAATTGTGACAGATGAGAAGGCCACTAGTCTGTCTACTGCATCTGGGGATGAAGCTGTAATTATCAAGGATCTAATCATGAAGTTGGAGATCTGCAAGCAGAGTCTACCACCTGCATTTAGGATGAGGCCAATTCAATTTGAGAAGGTCTTTCCTCATCAATCTAAGGGACTGTGTTGTCATCCACTAATGCTTTTTGTATTGAGAGCCTTGTGCCCATTCATGGTAGTGACAAATTTCTGTTGGCATGCAGGATGATGATACGAACTATCACATGGATTTCATAGCTGGACTGGCGAACATGAGAGCTAGAAACTACAGCATTCCTGAGGTTGACAAGCTGAAAGCCAAGTTCATTGCTGGAAGGATTATACCTGCCATTGCTACATCCACAGCCATGGCCACAGGTCTTGTTTGCCTGGAGTTGTACAAGGTTCTGGACGGTGGACATAAGCTGGAGGATTATCGAAATACATTTGCCAACCTAGCACTTCCATTGTTCTCGATGGCTGAGCCAGTTCCACCCAAGGTGGTAAAGCATCGGGACATGAGCTGGACTGTTTGGGACCGGTGGATTCTAAAAGATAATCCTACACTGCGTGAACTTATCCAATGGCTCAAGGATAGAGGGCTTAACGCGTATAGCATCTCATGCGGTAGTTGCCTACTCTTCAATAGCATGTTCCCTCGTCACAAAGATAGAATGGACAAGAAAATGGTGGATCTGGTCAGGGAAGTAGCCAAAGTAGAATTGCCTCCTTACCGACGCCACTTTGACGTTGTCGTGGCCTGCGAGGATGATGAGGACAATGACATTGATATTCCTCCAGTATCTGTTTACTTCCGTTAGGTCATGCTTTCCTGAGTCGTCACGGCTTCTCAAACTTAAAAAAGATTGTAAAATACTATGAATATAATTCTCGAGTACAATTGTACTATTTCATGCTAATATGAGCAAATTTGTTGTAATGGTTTCATATCCCACGGATAAATCGGAAACCATTTTCCTTGCATGTTCAGGTTATGTTGCTTTTCAATTCTCATTTTCTGCGGAAGACCCGTGCTTTGAGTTTGTTACGGTTTAATTGTTTCACATTTATGGGTTCTCTCATCTTTCAGGCTAGTTTTTAGGGTTGGTTCTCTTATAAGATCTGTAATAATTAGTATCAAAGTTAATATCACTTCTTTAAGTCTTTGTGTCATGTTCATAAGTGGTGATGCTGGCGTTGCAGTGTTCATCCGGGGTTAGAAAAGGTCTAACACGTAGCTAGTCCGTGAGTACGTGGGTGGTGACGCCAGTATAGCAATGTTTGCCCAGGGCTAGAAAAAATCTAGCGTATAATCAGCCTGCTGGTGCCTAGGTTGTGAAGCATGGTAGAATGTTACGGTCTAATTTTCTTCTTTTTTTTTTGGTAATTCAAAAGGTAGGTATAAATAATAAGTTATGTACATCTTGAGATTGTACAAGCTACAATCTCTCGTCCAAATCCGAACATTAACTAACAAAAAACAAGAAGAGGCCTACTAAATTCCTACAATCTAGACAATACAATAACTAGCCAGTTCATAACTTCAATCTCATTTGCCATGACAGAACCTTCGTTCAGGAATTCGACACTATACTCAACCTCAGTTAGCGATTAATTCAATCCACACCCCTAAAAGACCAATACCTTAGTCGGATTCTTATGTGCATCAGTTGACACCCACCATTAAAGCCGATGGAGGTCACCTTGAAGCTTGTATCCTCTTGGAGTGGAAGGGGTTAAAAGCTTCGGATAGCTGTCCCCTCCACCTTCCTTAATGTGTGCTGTATTCCTTAACCATAACTATTCTTAGGTGTGGGAGAATAATCCTTGTCTTCTTTACTGGTTGTTTGTGTTTTGATGGTTTGGATGCTACTTCTCTATCTGGAATGTTACGGTCTAATTGTCCCACATCAATAATAAAAGAGACTGATGTGAGATTTATAAGCTTATGAGCTCTCTCACTCTTTAACCTAACTTTCGGAGTTAGTTTTCCCATAAGACCTATAACAAAATTTATGCTTCTCACTTATTTAGGGTCAAGGTAGAGTTTGACGCTATTCTAATGAATACTGATTAATTTTAAGAGGCGACATTTAATACAGTTATTTTATGAAGGTTTTGGATTTACTTTTGCCTTATCATTGTAGAATATGGGAATTAATTAGCAACTTCATTTGTAGAAAGACACAAAAGAACAAAGGTTATATCTCTTTGCTCTTTTATATGTAACGACATTCATTCCTTCAAAGAAAGTTGGAAAAAATAATTCTGTCAAATAAAATATTTGAAAATAATAGTAAAAATTGGCAAATAGCAGAAGGCTCGAGTTATTCAACAAACAATTCCAACTTAATTATTTCAATGATGAAGGGAGCCTGCCACCATCATCTCTAATGAAATAAGGATAACCACTGCCTTGCATGATCACTACACAGCTCTATTATGACTTCCACATTGAGTAAAACAACACTAAATTTGAAGAAATCTGATAAATGGTTATCCATACGGTAATGAAGATGCAACATCTGGAAGGTCCAGATGACAACGGAATGAAATAACCAATAAGCAAACAAAAGGAGAAGAACCTGAAGATGTTGCCCGAGATGCTCCATCATTCCAATGGTACAACAATAGAACGAAGGTTTGAATGGTTACATAATTTGCACAAATTCAACAACATGAGAGTGGCTTGCTTTAACAAGAAGTTAATGCCAACAAATTTGTCCAAGAAATCGCATGTTGTGTGGATGACATATTTTGGTAGGAATACTACGCCTATGTTGTTGAGTGATGTTCATTAACATTGTCACAACATTAGCAACTTAAAAGACAGATTTTGGACAAACCAAAACTCACCTCGGCGAATTTAGAGAGATTAGAAGAATTACTGGACTTCAAGTACACTCAACTCCTTTCTGCTATCTAGGGGTACCTATTACTGCTTTAAAGCCTAACTTCAATGATTGTTTGCCTATCATTGAAAGGATCAAATCTAGAGTTAATCCATGGCAAAACAAATTTCTCTCATATGCTGCTAGACTTTCCCTTATCATCTCTATTCTTAGCAGCTTGCATTTGCATTGGAAAGCCCATATTGCTTTGTCAAAGTAAATTATAAAGGAGAATGACAAAACACTCAAAGCATTCTTATTGACTGGCAAAATAAAGCACTCCAAGAATGCCAAGATAAAGTTGAGTGAAGTGACTACCTCAAAGAAACATGGAGGACTTAAGGACTTAAGTATTATTCCGATCAAATACCGCAGAATGTTCTCATGTGTAAAAGACTTAAGCGACTCTATACTAATCATCAAGCATTATGGATCAAATAGATGCACGAGTGCCACCTCAAAGACGTAAACTTCTGGAAGGCTAATTATACATGGGATAACTCATGAATCCTCAAGCAGTTGATGAAGATGAGGGCTACTATCTACCCTTGTATTAAACATCAAATTGGGAATGGAGAAGCTACATGGCTCCAGTATGAAAACTGGCTTGAGGTTAGCCCTTTTATTCACAACTTCGAGCTTCTTCACTTAAGGAATTGATTGCCACTTCATCTTAAAGTTTCTTCATTGATTTCCAATGGAGAATGGATGGATAATTTCAGAGGCTTTAACTCTTTAGTTGCACACTTACCTCGACTAAATGATGTAAGGACTACAGATACTATTATTTGGACTCTCAATCCGAATGGTGCATATTCTAACAAGTCTTGTCATTGAAAGAGGAACTTTTTTATTTCTATTTTGTTGTCTCTTTGAGATTACATGACTATGTATATATACAAAAACAAAAGGACACTTGCGGTAACCAATTATCTATACACAATCTTTCTTTCCCTTGTTGTAACAGAATTTTGTTTTTGGCAGGATGTAGAACACTCAAGAATATTTGCAGCTTCTAGAATATACTTGATTTGGGTTTGTGATGCTAACTGTTTTTATTTTTTTTATTTTTTTGATCTAGGCCCGTATACTTCTTACTATTTCTCACATCCCCTCTCAAACTCAACTCCTGTGAAGACAAGAGATTGAGTTTCGTACAGAGAGATGAACATCTTAATGCAACCATTGGTTATGTAAAGAAATCTACTAGCTGATCATCAGAGGCGACATACTTGACTTCAATGACTCCATTTTCAATTTTATCCCGCAAGAAGTGCACATCGATTTCAATATGTTTTGTTCGTGCATGGAAGACCAGATTTTGTGCAAGAGCTTGAGCACCATTGTTATCACACCACAAGGTGGGCCTATGTGAAGAGAAACCAATTTCTTGAAGAAAATAAGTCAGCCAAATAACTTCCTCTGATAATTGTGATAACGCGCGATATTTTGCTTCTATACTGGATTTAGCTACCATCTGTTGTTTCTTAGAGCTCCAGTAGATGAGATTCCCCTTAGAAAGACGCATCCTCCAGAAGTCGACTTCCGATCATCAATGGAGCTTGCCCAGTCAGAGTCACAGTATGCATTGATTTGGAAAGGAAGGTGTCAAGGTTTAAAAATCAATCTATAGTCAACTATGCCACGTAAGTAATGTAGAACCCTTTTTAGAGCAATCCAATGGGGCTGAAGAGGATGAGCTTGAAACTGACTTAATTTATTAACTGTGTAACAAATGTCAGGACAAGTGTGACACAAATATTGAAGACCTCCAGGAAGACTTCGATACAAAGATGGACTATCAAATGGAGTTCGATCATAAGAGAGAGTTTCACACTTGGAGAGATGGGAGTGGAGCATGATATTGAGGCAGCCATATTTGCTTTGACAAGTAAGTCTTCCACGTACTTCTTTTGTAAGAGCAAGAGACTTGTGGATGATCTTTGCACTTCAAAACCTAAGAAATAGTGAATAGGACCCAATGTCTTTAAGGCAAATTGGTTGTGGAGTTTCTGAATAACAGTATGAATCATATCTGTATGATTGCCAGTAACCAAAATATCATCAACATACACAAGCAACAGAGTTAGGAGCCCATGGTGATTGAAGTAAAAAAGTGAAGTGTCACTTTTAGAATTCTGGAAACCCCATCTATTTAGAGCAAGTTTGAGAGTATGAAACCAAGCTCGGGGAGCTTGTTTTAATCCATATAGAGCCTTTGAGAGTTTGCATACATAGGATGGATATTGATGATTGACAAACCTTGTGGTTGATTTACGTAAACTTCATCTTGTAAAGCACCATTCAAAAATGCGTTGTTCACATCAAGTTATTAAATATCCCAACCAAAAGGGACAACAAGGGATAGAATAACCTTTATAGATGATGCTTTAACAACTGGGGAATAGGTTTCATGGAAATCAATCCCTGGATTATGATTGAACCCCTTTGCAATAAGCCTGGCTTTGTATTTAACTATGGAGCCATCTGGATTGTATTTCACACGAAATACCCACTTTGTGCCCAAAACATTGAAATTGGGTTGACTTGGTACCAATGTCCAGGTTTGGTTGTTATGTAATGCTTGTATTTCTTCTTCCATAGCCATTCACCATGTAGGATGTAATAACGCTTCTTATACTGTGGTTGGTGTAGGTTGTAGGGATGTTATACCTGCTAAGTAAACTTTAGGTTTTGAAATACCAGCCTTTAATTTGGTGATCATAGGATGAGTGTTTAGTGTATGATGAGGGTGAAAAGTAGGATGCGTGTTTGGTGTATGATGAGGGTGAACAGTAGGATGAGTGTTTAGAGAAGAAGCAGAGAGAGAAGAATTTACCTAATGATACATGTGTTCTGAGTTATTGCCAAGAGATTGTTGCTAAGGTAGAGAAGCAGGGGGAGGAACCTGTACAAGTTGTAAGATAGAAAGGGGAAGTGTAGAAGAAGATGTATGAGTTGGTGGTTGATGTTTGGTTAGATGGAAAGAAGACAGGAAAAGGATATTCCGCTTCATTAAAAATGACATGGCGAGAGATATAGATTTGGCCATTGCTGTTAAGACATTTATAACCTTTATGAATAGCACTATAGCCAATAAACACACATTTGGTGGTATGATAATTGAGCTTGTAAGGAGAATAATATCGTAAATATGGATAACAACTGCAACCAAAAGCCTTTAAGTATGTGTAATTAGGTTTCTTTTGATATAGCTTTTCAAATGGTGAAATATTTTGTAGTACGGGACTAGGCAAAGAATTGATTAGGAGGGTTGCAGTTGAGAAGGCTTCAAGCCAAAATTTTAGAGGCATCTTGGTGTGGGCTAGGAGGGTAAGACCCATTTCTGTCACATGTCTGTGTTTCTGTTCAGAAACACCATTTTGTTAGTGTGTGTAAGGGCATGAAAAACAAGGTAGAATACCTTGCTGAGCAAGAAATGGAAGAAAAATTTTGTATTCACCTCCATTATCGGTTTGAAAGGCTTTAATTGGTAAGTAAATTTGATTTTCAACTTGAGTTTTAAAGATTATAAATGTCGAAAGAGCATCAAATTTTAGTTTGAGAGGATAAAGCCATGAAAAACGAGAAAAACCATCTATAAAGAGAATATAATATCGATGCCCTGCAGATGATAAGTATGGTAAAGGGCCCCAAATATCTGAATATATAATCTCTAGAGGTTTAGTGACATATATAGAATGAGATGTCAATGGTAGTTGATGATGTTTACCAAGTTTACATGAATCACAAAACTTGATTAATGAATACTGAAATTTAAAACCCAATGTCTTAGAAAGAGATGACAGCACTGCATGGGAAGGATGTCCGAGTCTGGCGTGCCATTGATTAGGAGTTACTGAAGCAGTGAAAAGAGAAGAAAATGTAGAACTAGGAGAGGACGAGTTGTGTAGAGAAGGGTTTTGAGATGTAGAGTTAAGACTGTAAAGGTCATCCCTCATGACTCCCTGCACCAACACCATCCCTGTAGCTTTGTCCTTGAAAACACAAGTATCATTAGAAAATTCAATTGTGATATTATTATCCTTGGTTAATTGGGAAATACTAAGCAGATTTTTAGTAATGGAGGGAACGTATAAATGTGATTAAGTTTAAGAGAATAATTATTAGGATGTAAATGAAGCGTAGTAGATCCAACATGAGCAATAGGCAGAAGAGTACCATTACCAACAGCCAATTGTTCTTTTCCATCAAAATCTGTACTAGTGGGGAGATGATGAGCATCTGGAGTAATATTATTTGTTGCACCACTATCAATATACCATGGGCCATTAGAAGGAATCTGTAGAAGTTGAGGCTGATGATGAGCCATATAGGTTTGTGGTGGAGCAGAAGGCCCAGTAGGTTGAGAAGCAGCAGGATAGTAGGTGGAAAATGTGTTATTGGGAGCAGGAGGTCTCCAGGTAGACTGATTTCCTTGCCAGTGATAGTCAAAACGTTTGTTACATTGCAAAGCATGGTGGTTTGGTTTTTGACAGATTTGGCAAAATAAACAACCTCTACCTCCTCGACCACGACCTCCACGACCAACCCTAAAGCTAGATCGGCCACCATTTGGAGTAGGAGGGCGGGTTTGACTAGAATATTGAGCATATTAAGTAGAAGGAGTAATGCCAGTGGGAGTAGGGAGTATACCAGAGGTTTGAACAGGTGGATTTAAATTGATCAAGACGAGTTTCATGCATCATTAATGCATATTGTGTATCTTGAAGAGTTGAAAGTGATGCAATATTTGTTAGTAAAACTACAACAGCGTCATATTCATGGCCAAGTCCACTTAATGCACTCAGAATCAACTCTTGCTCGGAGACTTTGTGACCAGCAACAAGCAGAGAATCACCGATCGTCTTAATTTGTTGAAAATAATCTGAAATAGATAACGAACCTTTCTTGAAAGATAATAGTTGTTGTTTTAATTGTAGGACCCTCACCATGGAAGTCTGTGCATATAGCTTCTCAAGGAGCTGCCATGTCTCATATGATGTAGTATTGGGAATTAATTCAAATTTTAGAGTTGTCTAAATTCTTTTAGAATAGATCTTAGATTATCTTAGAATAAGTCTTAGATTATCTTTAATCTTATCTTATAAGCAAGATTTGGTGGTTGAAAAATCTATTGTAGTTGTTTGTATTTTGTCTACATAAGGCAACCAATTTTAATAATAAATGTATGAGAGTGTTACGTATTGTTTAAAACTTTATGTTATCCCATCTCATTCATCTTCTTTTCTTCAAAAATCTAACATGGTATTAGAGCTTTAGATCCTTGAGAGACCTATGAGTGATTAAGTGAGAAAGCAAGAAAGTGAAAAAATGGTGGAGGAAATCTGTCTAGCAAAGGTTCCATCATCAAAGAAGAAAGGAAGCATTCTCCAATGTACAAATTGCAAGAAGTCGGGTCATGAAGAGGAATATTGTTGGCACAAAGGAAAACCTCAATACTATAACTGCAAAAGATTTGGTCATCTACAAAAGAATTGCAGATTTAAAAAAGAAAAACATAGCAAATTTGGTTGAAGTGGCTGAAGAAGAAACTCTTTTTTAAATTAGTTGAAAGAAAGTGCTCAACAATGGTAAGATGATGAGAAAGTGCATCATACAAATTTGAAGATGGTGATGAGAAAGTGCATCATACAAATTTGAAGACGGTGGAGAGAAGTGCATCAAGATGTGTTTGGAGAGACGTGCTTTAATAATTGCAGGTTGATGAGAAGTGCATCAACAGGAATTTGGTGAAGAGAAGTGCTTCACATAATATTCTGAAGATTAGGAGAGATGTGCTCCATCCAAAAAATTTGAATTAAGAGGGAATGTTGGGAATTAATTCAAATTTTAGAGTTATTTAAATTCCTTTAGAATAGGTCTTAGATTATCTTAGAATAAGTCTTAGATTATCTTTAATCTTATCTTATAAGCAAGGTTTGGTGGTTGAAAAATTTATTTTAGTTGTTTGTATTTTGTCTACATAAGGCAACCAATTTTAATAATAAATGTATGAGAGTGTTACGTATTGTTTAAAACTTTATCTTATCCCATCTCATTCATCTTCTTTTCTTCAAAAATCCAACATGGTATCAGAGCTTTAGATCCTTGAGAGACCTATGAGTGATTAAGTGAGAAAGCAAGAAAGTGAAAAAATGGTGGAGGAAGCCTGTCTAGCAAAGGTTCCATCATCAAAGAAGAAAGGAAACATTCTCCAATGTATAAATTGCAAGAACTCGGGTCATGAAAAGGAATATTGTTGGCACAAAGGAAAGCCTCAATGCTATAACTGCAAAAGATTTGGTTATCTACAAAAGAATTACAAATTTAAAAAAGAAAAACATAGCAAATTTGGTTGAAGTGGCTGAAGAAGAAACTCTTTTTTGAATTAGTTGAGAGAAAGTGCTCAACAATGGTAAGATGATGAGAAAGTACATCATACAAATTTGAAGATGGTGATGAGAAAGTGCATCATACAAATTTGAAGACGATGGTGAGAAGTGCAGCAAGATGTGTTTGGAGAGACATGCTTCAATAATTGCAGGTTGATGAGAAGGGCATCAACGAGAATTTGGTGAAGAGAAGTGCTTCACATAATATTCTGAAGATTAGGAGAGATGTGCTTCATCCAAAAAATTTGAATTAAGAGGGAATGTTGGGAATTAATTCAAATTTTAGAGTTGTTTAAATTCCTTTATAATAGGTCTTAGATTATCTTAGAATAAGTCTTAGATTATCTTTAATCTTATCTTATAAGCAAGATTTGGTGGCTAAAAACTCTATTTTAGTTGTTTGTATTTTGTCTATATAAGGCAACCAATTTTAATAATAAATGTATGAGAGTGTTACGTATTGTTTAAAACTTTATCTTATCCTATCTCATTCATCTTCTTTTTCTTTAAAATTCCAACATGTAGTACAGTGATTCATGACCAATAACTTCCTCACCAATAGTAGAGAAAAGCCAACACAACAGCAATTGATCAGATTTCCGCCGGACATGATATGCAGGGTTGGGAGTGGGAGATGGAGAAGAATCAGAAAGAAACTGATTTGGAATTATGTAAGTTGATGAGATATAATCTTCTAGCTCCAATGCTCTTATAATAGTTATGACTTGTGCTTTCCAATTCACGTAGTTTTTCCGATCAAGCCTGATAGGAAGGTTGAAAGTCAAGGTTTTGGCTACAGTAGAAAAATTAAATGTGTTTTCAGGTGAAGAGGCAGAAAAGTTATGAGCAGTTGAAGAAGAAGAAGAAGAATCAACCTTTTTTGGCGTATGTCTCTAAAGCTCTGATACCATGAAAGAGGAACTTTTTTATTTCTTTTTTTTTTAATCTCTTTGAGATTACATGACTGTATAAATACAAAAACAAAAGGGCACTTGCGGCAACCAATTATCTGTACACACTCTTTCTTTCTCTTGTTGTAACAGAATTCTGTTTTTGGCAAGATGTAGAACACTCTAGAATATTTGCTGCTTCTAGAATATACTTGTATTTGGGTTTGTGATGCTCATTGTTTTTATTTTTTTTATTTTTGATCTGGGCCCGTATACTTCATCTCTCACAGTCATCAGTTGTTCTCCTTCAACTCTATTGAATTCTCATGCTATAATCTTTTATGGAGTCATTCTTTGATTCCTAAAGCCTCATTTATCACCTGATTTGCAATTAAGAATAGACTCGAAACCAAAAGAGAATGACATGAAGATGATACTTGTATTCTATATGAAATGGCAATGGAGGACATTGATCATTTTTTATCTTTTTGCATATACTCCAAGGCAATCTGGAGCAGGATTTTGCATATGCTACCAAATACTAGTAGCAGATGTGAGTGGGAACCAACTCTGAAATGGGTTATTCAAAAATCCAAACCAGGGACAACTAATGCAACTCTTGACAAGGTAGCTTTCGCTACCACTATCTACACCATATGAAAGGAGAGAAACAACTGAAGATTTACAAATATGAAAGAAGGGAAATACCAACTTGTTGATATAATTGTTAACTGAATTCAATCTTCCATATATGCTAAAAATGCACAGTATATTCTTTCAACTGAAATGAAGACACGATGGGAACTATAGCTTAGCTCCATTGTACTCTTTGACTGTCTGTATATAATGTATCAACTCTCTTGTATTACTTAAGTCTTTTTATAAATTAAGGCTATAAGCCTAGAACTCAATTGTGATGTAACTATTAAAAAAAACTCACCTTAGCTCCTAATATTTCTTTTATAATGTTTCTTATATTTGGGTTTTATTCTTACTTAAACAATCCTTTACATTTGTACTGTGTCTAGTTATTACTAAGTCCTAAAGTGTTAAATTCATATTTCACAAGACTTATTCAACAGAATGTCCTATTGAAGTACGTACCAGGTGTTTGACAGAATTTCTGATGGAGTTGCACGTTACATGTTTGACCAAAAATTCACTAAGGACTTAGTTGAAGAACTAAGTTGTGACACAGTGAGATTGAAAACCAACATCTGGCCTCAAATTAATTCTTGTGACAAAAATGGCATTAGACAACAACAAGCAACATTGGTGACAAATGGTGGGAGGAAACATGAAACAATTGAAGGAACTGGTGGCTCAGTTGGAGCAACTTCTTAAACTAGTCCTAGAAGAATTGACTTTTATGAATTGCACGTTAGATTGCATGAATAAGGCTCTGAAAAAATCCTTAAAAGTTGGGAAATTTCTGGAAAAGCAAACAGGTGGGTTGGAGTGACGGAGGAGCTTTGGCACTTTTCTGCGAACTAGACAACGTTTGAGGTAAGACGTCCAAGACCTCTCTAGTGTTATTGCTACAATAAATAGGAACCAAACAAAGACAAGGAAAAGCTCTTCAATAGCATAGGAATGGCAAGAATGCTGAAGAATCTGCTACTGGACAGATTGAGAAAGTTACCCACAACGAAACCTCTCTCAATTCTACTTAGCATAATATTGTTTTATATGCAAGGAACCACACTATACGAAGCATTTTCCTATTGAACAATTAGTATTGCACAACACCTGTCCGACAAAATGTTTCAATAAAATGCATACTGAACAGAATTCTTATCTCAACATAACCTGTTTTGACAAAAATTCTTGCCTCGTTTTAATCTCTGCGAAACATCTTGATAAGCATAAATAGTCCTAAAACATTAAATGCCATAAAAGTCGCTTTGAAATAAGCCATTAGGAATATCCTAAGGATTCCAACTTTTTGGCTGAAAATCAGGAATGATCTAATCATTATATAGTTTCCTCCAGAAAAAAACTGACACGTATTTGCTGAAGACGGAAAACCTGCATACGTTAGGCAAAGAAAATACAATTATCCAACATGTTAGCAACCACAAGGGAATCCCATGAGCATTTTCCCAATTATCTAAACCCCGTTTTTTAAAGTCTCCTGATTTTTGTCTACGTTTCTTGGATTAAAACAAATCTGAACATAAATTAAAATGGCACCATCAATACATCTGAAGCTAATCCTTGAAAGAACAAATTTGGTTTAGTATGCAAAGGTAAACATAGACTTTCACAAAAGAATCCACAATTCTGACAAGCAACCATACACAGACGCCGCTGAATCCTTGGAGCAAAAGGTTGAATTGCAAAAGGGATGGTAAAGTTTTGCTTCTTTCAACCTGTTGAAGACCATTAAGAGAATGGATTTTTGTCTTGTTTACTTTCTGAAAAGTCAATCTTATTTGACTTGTAAGCGTTTTTTCTTCTTGCGGGTGTTTAGATGCTTTCTTTCTATCTTTTCCTTTTTCACGTGCTTTCTTTACTTCATCCCTGTTGGAAATAATCACATTCATGAGGCTCTACTTCTTAATGTTCCTTTTTAATTTATAAGATGCATTATCGATTTCTTGGAGTTCCAAATTTTTATCGTGATTAGTTTGGAGTTAGAATTTTTGGTGTAGTCATATTGGTCTTGTTTTATCATACTTGTCTGAAGCTAAGCCATTGTTTTTCAAAAGTGAGTTGTTACATTTCTTGTCGAGGATCTTGGAAGTTTTGATAATTCCCAACTTTACCGAATGAGATTCTAGCAATTCATCAATTAATCACTTTCTTTTGCAGGTTCATCCTCTTTCTGAAGGGAATCCAACAGATTCTGTTTCTTCTGACTCACCTGATAGTCAAGTGAATCGAAGCACTAAACACATGTTTAGTATTGAGTTAATTTTTTTCCTGCGAATTCAAGTTGACAATGGTTATGTTCTATGTGTTAACTTATTCTATTTATGTTGTTCAATTCTCGTTGCTAAAATAAAATTCATTATTACTGCTTGTAATGCTTTCATTTTGTTGATGCTTAATGTTAATTGGTATGAAGAATTTTATAAATATTGAGTTATTTCTTTTATTATGATGATTATTTTTAATTTATCAGTATTGCTTTAATTTGGTAGATAAGTATGTCAATAAATTTCCCGTCAACTATTGATAGTCAAAGTTCAAAATGAATAAAACGAAAATTTATAATAATAATAAATAAAAACAACAACAATAATAAATAATAATAATAATAAGATAATTAATTTCATATAATAAATTAATAAAATAATAATAATAATAGGATAACTAATTTCGTATAATAAAATTGAAATTATAATAATAATAAGATGACTAATTTCGTATAATAAAATTGAAATAATAATAATAATAAGATAATTAATTTCATGTA
>JAOTAX010000008.1:25308609-25323677 GCA_025629825.1 Erythroxylum guanchezii | reverse complement strand
TTATTATTCAAATTATTATTATTATTATTATTATTATTATTATTATTAAATAAGAAGAATAATAAAGTTAATAATAATAATAATAATAATAATAATAATAACAATAACATAATTAATTTCGTATAATAAAAATAAAAATAAAGTTAATAATAATAAGAAGAAGAAGAAAATTTATAATAATAATAAGAATAATAAAGTTAATAATAATAAATAGAAGAAGAAAATTAATCATAATAAGGATTTTAATAATAAAAATAAGAATAAAATTTATAATAAGTGGAAAATTTATAATAATAATTAATAAGTAATAATAGTATGAATAATAAAGTTAATAGTAATTATTATTATTATTATAATAATAATGATAATAATAACGATAAGGATAAAGATATTTTGATCTTTTTGTTAGTTATTCCTTTTCTATTTCAAGTTTATATTTTTAAACCAAACAATAGAATCAAAATTCTTTATATATTTCATTCCTTAAACCAAACAAAGTAACACCCATTCTATTCTATTTCTCATCTTTTCTATTTCAAAAAATAACTATTCTATTCCTTATCTATTCCATTATGTAAATCAAAGAGGCCATTAGTTAATTTTTATCAGCACCTTCATCAAATTCAGCAGAGCCTACAACACGGAAATCAAGTTGTTTCTGATGCTTCAACCGGCGGCGTTCATCAAAAGCTCCCCATCCTTCAAACTATCATACAATGTCACCATGATGTCATCAAATAACAAATCATTTGGGATATTAACAGTAAGTGTGAAAGAGGTAAACCTCACGGAGGACATCCATTGTGACTTCTGTATTATGGAGATCTAGTGTTGAGAGCTGCAAGCACTTCTTTAAGAGTGTAGGAGGCAGGAAGTTTAACCCATTGTTACTAAGGTACAAAGCCTGTAACAATCAGGACCCCATCAATCAACGTCAAAGTCAGTAGCCCCTCACTTTCTAACAAGAAGAATTTCATCTATTTAAGGGAGAACCTCACACTCTTGTGTAATGATACATAGATTGACTAGTCAGTGCTATTAAGTCTAGAAATAAAGAGAAAAAAAAAGAAGAAACAGCAACAGAAAAGGGGACCTTTAAGTGCACCAAATTGCCAAATGCCTCTGGCAGCTGAGTCAAAAGGTTTGATGAAAGATCAACCTGCAATGCGTGAAAAGCTGGTCAAGCATATGAAAGTTGAACGGAGCCAAAATTATTTACTTAGACAAGAATCCCAAATGGAAAGAAATAATGAAGACCTTGATCAAGTGTCCTACCTCAACAACGGACTGACAATTCCCAATACTCATAGCGATAGTGCTTATTCTGAGACAGAAATCAGCAGATCATGGATTTTTAATGATAAAATGAACAAAACAAATGGGGATGCTGTTTAGTTAAGTAGTACCGATTATTGTTGGCTTTCAAAACCTCAAGTTGAGTGAGAAGTCCAATTTCAGCTGGGATGCTATCTAACTTGTTGTGCGAAACATAAAGTTGCCGCAAAGAACTTAACTCACCGAATTCAGAAGGCAAAGTGGTTAAACTGCATTAAACATGCAGCTGGTATATGAATAGACCTCAAAACAGCAGACAGACCATAGAAGAAGATATTGCTACTTTTCTTTTCGATTATACAACCAAAGCAATGATCCTAAAATTTCAAGAAAGTTTTTCCTAGTATGGAAGTGAAAACCATAAAATGAACTATAGTGCCTGTAGGTGGAATATTATGACTAATATTCCTGTCAAGATACTAAATAGTAGTAAATAGATTATATTGAAATATAGATAGGCTGTAAATAGTTAAGATAGAATAAGTTTGAAATTCCTTAAATTAAGGGATTACATTAGATAGCTTTAGATAACTTCCCAGATTTAAATTCCTACTTGTAATGGCCTATATATGGCTGTATACTTTCTATTCAATATATCAGAATATTATTCTCCATTTTCGTTCATGGTATTAGAGCTTTGCAGAACACTCAGGGAAGGATTTCATTTGGGTCGATCAGAGCCATGCAGGTCGAGTTGGAGGAGATCTCTGTCGCTGGCTCGTCTGGTGTAGCTCCACTAGCATCGAACCCATCCTCTCTCCATAACAGTGCTGATAACTCGCAAACCACTATAGTCAGTCACAGATTGGGTGGGAATAATTATCTACCATGGTGCCCCTCAGTGCTCATGTTCATAAGAGGGAGAGGAAAAGAAAAATACTTAAGCACAGTGCCACCTGCTGCGTCCGACCTGTCAGACTCAAAGTACTAGACTTGGATGGCTGAAAACAACCTTGTTATGAGCTGGTTGATCAACTCAATGCCCTAAAAGTCAGCGAGCAATTTGTCTTAGCAACATCTGCGAAAGAAATCTAGGAAAATGCCAAACAGACTTATACTACTATCGAAAATACTGCTACTTTGTTCCAAATTAAGAGTTTTTTGAGAGAGACCAAGCAAGGAGAAAAGATAGTGACTCAATATTACACAACACTGGTAAAGCTATGGCAACAATTGGATCTTTATGATCCTCACCAATGGATGTGCAATGAAGATTTGACTTGCTACAAGAGGATTGTGGAACGGGAACGAGTGTATGAGTTTCTGTTGGGCTTATACTCAGTTGGGCTTATACTCAGTTTATGATGATGTTCGTGGCAGAATCATGGCTATCAGTCCTCTTCCAACTGTCACAGGAGCAGTCAATCTTGTTAAGTGTGAAGAAAGCAAGAGACAACTGGTTCATGGGACTCTAAACAATAATAGGGTTCCTGAATCCTCAGTTATGGCTGCCAAGGGAACTATTGGACCAGAATCAAAGAAAAAATCAAGTAAGCTTTGGTGTGAACACTGTCAAAAAAATGGGCATACCAGAGATACTTGCTGGAAAATCCAGGGCAAGCCACCCAATCTGAGAAACAGAACCAGAACAGAGAGAAAAAGCTATGCAGCCGCTGGTAATGACAAAGTAGAAGGTGAAAATGTACTGGTAAGCAAGGAGGAGGTCGAATTAGAAAAATTCTAAGTATGATCTAAAAGCTAGAAAGGTTATATCTACGAGTCATATGGTAACACACGCACTGCCTTGGGCATTAAAACCCTAAATTGTGGTATTTGGATTGTTGATTCAGGAGCAAATGACCATATGACCCGTGATAATGTTAGACCTACTATTACCAAGGTCTATTCTAGAAAGGTAAAGGAAAGGGAAACCGAGTAAAGTTACCACTTTCTGTTAGAATCAGGGGGCTGGTGGGTATTACGTGCACGTGGGAGGGGAGAGAATAGAAGAGTTTGTTGCATGGCTAACGTAAGAAGTTGGCTAGTATAAATGATGTAATGACTAGGAGGGGAAGGGTAGATTATGACTAAGAACATTCTGGTGAGCCTTAGGCTAGGAGAGAGCAGCACTCTTGAAATTGTCTGCAAATTACATTGTAACTTGGTAGATTTGAGTTACATATTAATAATATTCAGTAACAAACCTCTCAATTACTGAGAGTTTTATCACTGGTATCAGAGCAAAGATCCTAATGATAGCTAACAAGAAGGGTGATCATCGGATGGATGGAATTGAGAAAAAAATCGAGAACTTGGGTGAAGATTTTCAGAAGAGTTTTGAGCTACTGAAGGAGGAACGGAGACTGGAGACAGAAGAAGTGCAAAGAAATTGAGAGCGATCCCAGCTCGAGATGAAGAGTTACATGAAATAATGACGATATTTGTGAGTCATAGAGAAGCCGGCAAGAATGGTGAGATGTCAGGCAATCACCGAAAGGAGGAGGCGCCAATGGACAAAGGGAAGGGACCGATGGAACCAGGTGGGAGTCATGAGCCAACATCGGGGGTCGAACCAAGGAGTGAGTTCTGGCGACACTCCCCGGACATTGTGGGTCGGACTGATCATCCACCAAAGTATGGGTGGAATAACCCGACCCACCCGGAGCCATTCTGGAGTTGGGGGCGCCAGGTAGGGGGTCGACGTGGGCCACCGATGGGAGGAGAGTGTGAACCAGAGCAACCGAGAAAAGAATGGAGAGGTTATACGGAAGAACCACCACCTGGGTTTGTGTGACAAGGAGAACACCGAAGGGACTGTCGAACTCGACAGGTGGAGATGCCAATATTTGATGGAGACGACCCGGATGGGTAGATTCATCGGGTGGAGCGTTTTTCCTCAATGGGAAGGTTCAATGAAAGGGAGAAAATGGAGTTGGTGTCCCTCAATATGGAGAAGAAGGCTTTGACATGGTTTCGATGGGTGGAGGGTCGAAGACCAATTAGAGATTGGGAGGAATGTAGAGAATTGCTTGTTAAAAAATTTAGACCCATCCAAGAAGGGACCCCGTGTCAACGTCTTCTAGCCATCAAACAAACAGGCATAGTAGATGAATATATTTGTAGATTTGAGGAATTAGCTGCTTCATTACCAGAGTTGCCTAATGAAGTGCTGGAGAGTTCATTTTTAAATGGGTTGTCGAAGGAAATCAAGGTGGAGCTCTTAATTGCTAATCCTAGAAGTTTGGGACGAATGAAGTCATTAGCACAATAGATCCGAGGAAAAGAATAAAGTACTAGGACGTGATAAAGGAAACAGGGCCATAGGGGGTGTAATAGAATAAGCGGCTATGGTGGATACAAAACGTGGGATACAGCTGGAGACAATGAGAAAAGTGGGGTTAAAACAGGGAGGGCCACTGCCACTGAAAAAGGAGATGGAAATTTTAAACACTTAACTTTTAGTGAGCTACAAGAGAAGAAGAGATGGGGGCCATGTTTTAAATGTGATGAGAAATATACACAAGGCCATTGGTGTAAAATGATAGACTTGAAGGTTATCACGGTCTTAGATGAAGAAATAGAAGTTAATACGTTGGAGAATGTAGAGGAAGAAGAGGAACAAGAGGTGGAACTGCAGAGTGTAGAACTTTCAGCAGGGTCGGCAGCTGGGTTAGCTCTACCCAAGACGATGAAAGAAGTAGGAGAATTGGAAGGGGAGACCGTGGTAATCCTCATTGACAGTGGAGCCACCCATAACTTTGTTTCGAAAGAGTTAGCGTTGAAATGGAGTTCCTAATGGGACCCCACTAACAAGTATGAGATAGTGGTGGGGAATGGAGAAAAGGTAGTAGGAAATGGGGTCTATAGAAAACTAAATTTAAAGATACAGGAGCTAGAAAATTGTGAGGATTTTTTGCCAATGAAGTTGGGCAACATAGATGTTGTTCTGGGCATAAAATGGCAGAGAACACTAGGAGATCTCCTGAATAATTGTTGTACACTGATTATGAAAATAAGAGTGGGAGGGAAAGAAATTATTATAAAAGGGGATCCAATCTTGTTGAAATCCATGGTGAGTGGAAAATCCCTTTATAAGGATCTCAAGGAAGGGGAATTAGTGTATTGGTTACAGATGGCAGAACAGGAGAAAGATCCCAAGGGGATGATTAAGCTAGATGATTCGGAAATCAGCAGTATATTGGAAGAGTTTGGAGAGGTGTTTCAATGGCCACATGCATTACCACCAAAAAGGGGAAGAGAACACCACATCCACCTAGTCGAAGGAGAGGGACCAGTCAGGGTTCGACCCTACAAATATCCTCATTTTCAAAAAAATGAAATTGAGAGACTGGTCAAAGAGATGTTAGAATCAGGAATCATTCAAACTAGCACATCACTGTATGCTAGTCCAATTCTGCTAGTCAAGAAAAAAGATGGAGGGTGGAGTTTTTGCGTGGATTATCGTGCTCTAAACAAGGTGACCGTAAGTGACAAATTCCTAATACCTATAATAGAAGAGTTGATGGATGAGTTAAGTGGGGCAGTTATCTTCTCTAAGATCGATTTGAAGTCCGGTTATCATCAAATAAGGATGAGGGAGGAAGATATTAAGAAAACCGCATTTCGAACTCATGAAGGGCATTATGAATTTGTAGTAATGCCCTTCAGTTTGACAAATGTCCCCGCGACATTTCAATTCTTGATGAATCAGATTTTTAAACCCCATCTCAGAAAATTCATACTATTGTTTTTTGATGGCATCTTAGTTTACAGCAAAAGTAAAGAGGAGCATCTACGACATTTAAGGGTGACTTTGAGTATTTTGAAGGAACAGAAGCTATATGCTAATTATAAGAAGTGTGTTTTTGGTCAGCCACACCTAGAATATCTGGGCCACATTGTATTAAAACAAGGGGTTGCAACAAATCAGTCCAAGATTGAGGCAATGTTAAGGTGCCCTAAACCAGAAACTTTGAAGGAGTTGAGCGGGTTCTTGGGGTTGACGGGTTATTACCAGAAATTCGTAAAAGGGTACAGACACATTGCATGGCCATTGATACAGCTGCTTAAGAAGAACAATTTTAAGTGGATAGTGGAAGCAGAGAAGGCTTTCAATAACCTGAAACAGGCCATGACCACCGTACCTGTTTTAGCCTTGCCCGACTTCAACCAACCTTTTATTTTGGAGACTGATGCTTCCGCTTCGGGTGTGGGAGCAGTGCTGATGCAAAATAACCGACCGATTGCCTATTATAGTCAGTCATTGTCAACAGAAAGAAAGGGGCAATCTGCTTATGAGAGGGAACTTATGGCTATTGTGTTGGCTGTCCGAAAATGGAGATCTTACCTTATAGGCCATAGATTTGTCATTCGGACTGATCAAAAACCGTTAAAGTTTCTACTAGAGCAGCAGGAGATTCATCCCGATTATCATAAATGGATCACCAAACTAATGGGCTTTGACTTCGCCATTGAATACAAACTGGGTAAGGATAACAAAGTGGCGGATGCTCTATCACGAGTACAGTACCGAAGAGTTGCGGACTGTAATGGCATGCAAAATCATAGATATGGAGGTAATCTTACGGGAGATAGAAGCTGATAGCAAGCTGAGGGAGTTGGCAGAAGCTGTCAGCCGAGATCCTGGTTTCAGGCCCCCATATACGGTGAAGCAAGGCAAACTCTACTACAAAGACAGATTGGTAATCTCTAATACTTTTGCCTTTATAACTAAAATTATGAAGGATGGTCATGAGAGTCACTTGGGAGGACATGAAGGACCGTTAAAAACATATAAGCGCATTTCTAGGGAGTTGTATTGGGAGGGCATGAAGAAAGAAATCTATAGATTTGTGGCTGCTTGCTTAACATGCCAGCAGAATAAATACCTAACATTGTCTCCAGCAAGATTATTGCAGCCCCTTGCAATTCCAAATCAGGTATGGGATGATATAACTATGGATTTTATTGAAGGGCTCCCAAAATCCCTTAGATATGCATCCATCTTAGTGGTAGTGGATAGGCTGAGCAAGTATGCTCACTTCTTACCCCTTAAGCACCCATACACAGCACAATCAATGGCTGAAGTGTTCATCAAGGATATTGTGAGGCTACATGGATTCCCTAAATCGGTAGTTTCCGACAGAGATAAAGTTTTCATGAGCAAATTTTGGGGGGAACTATTCAAGGTGCATGGAATCGTCCTCAAATTCAGCTCATCCTACCATCCTCAAACCAATGGTGCCATGGAGGTGGTGAATCGATCAATAGAAGCCTACTTGAGGTGCTTTGCAGGAGACACCCTCAAGCAATGGGCGAAATGGTTGGGCTGGGCAGAATATTGCTACAATACATCCTATCACGTGGCTCTTAAAACTACACCTTTTAAGGTATTATATGGAAGGGATCCTCCTCCAATTTTTCAGATGGGATCAAAGGTTTCAAGAATGGAGTCGGTTGATGTATTACTACAACAAAGAGACCACTACTTGACCAAAATTAAACAGCACTTATCTAAGGCACAAAATGACATGAAAAGCAGGGCTGATCAACACAGGCGAGCAGTAGTTTTCCAAGTTGGAGACATAGTATGGCTGAAGCTAGCTCCTTATAGACAACTGACAGTAGCAAGAACAGTTAGTGAGAAATTAGCCCTCCGGTATTTTGGTCCATTCCAAGTGCTAAGAAGAAGTGGAGAAGTGGCATATGAATTGCAATTACCCGAGACAGCCCGGATTCATCCTATCTTTCCTGTGTCACAACTGAGAGCCATGGTGGGAAAGGATAAGGATAAGCTGATTCTACCTGACAGATGGACAAGGGAAGAGGAGTCAATGGTGTAACCTAAAAAGGTCTTAACAATAAGACCACTAGGGAGATCCAAAGGACTGGAAGTCTTGATCATGTGGGAAGGCTTAGCAAATTCGAAAACTACTTGGGAGAAGTTCGATGACATAGTGGAACAATTTCCAGATTTTCACCTTAAGGACAAGGTGCAACTTATGGGGGGGAGCAATGTTAGACCTCCTATTACCAAGGTCTATTCTAGAAGGGTAAAGGTAAACGAGTAAAGTTACCACTTTCTGTTAGAATCAGGGGGGTGGTGGGTATTACGTGCATGTGGGAGGGCAGAGAATAAGAGAATTTGTTGCATGGCTAACGTAAGAAGTTGGCTACTATAAATGATGTAATGATTGGGAGGGGAAGGGCAGGTTATGACTAAGAACATTCTGAGTCTTAGGCTAAGAGAGAGCAGCACTCTCGAAATTTTCTGCAAATTACATTGTAACTTGGCAGATTTGAGTTACATATTAATAATATTCAGTGACAAACCTCTTAATTATTGAGAGCTCTATCAAATAAATCTTGATTTGTTGATACTCAGCCTTGTCAAGGTCATAGAACTGTCAAGGTAGCAAATGAACAAGTTCTTAAGGTTGAAGGAATAGGAACTGTTATAATAGCTGATAAACTTGTCTTAACTGGTGTTCTTTATGTACCTGGTATGGATTGCAACTTGTTGTTTGTGAAGAGACTTACTAAAGAGCATAATTGCACAGCTAACTTTTACTCTAATGGGTGTGTTTTTCAGGATTTGGAGTCGGGGAAGAGGATTGGTAGTGCTAGGGAATTTGATGGATTATATTACATTGGCAGCTCGAATGGGAGTAAAGCAAATGCTACTCTGTCATCCAATAATGAAATTGCTCTTTGGCATTATACTCTTGATCTTTTAGAGGAAACTGGGATGTTAGGAGCAATGCCAGCAGAAACTCCTATGGAATCAACATATAAGTTACGTCTTAAAGAGGGTGGTACACCAGTGGACACAGGGAGATATCAAAGACTGGTGGGAAAACTTATTTATTTATCTCATACTCAGTCAGATATCAATTTTCCTATCAGTGTGGTAGTCAATTTATGAGCAATCCTCAAGAGGAACACATGGAGGCAGTGTTTAGAACCCTGAAGTACTTAAAAGTCACACCTGGAAAGGGGTTATTCTTTAAGAAAGAGGGAGCAAGGAACACTGAAGTTTTCACAAATGTTGACTAGGCTAGATCTGTAACTGATAGAAGGTCCACAACAGGCTATTGCACCTTTATGTGGGGCAACTTAGTTACTTGGAGAAGCAAGAAGCAACCAGTGGTTGCAAGAAGTAGTGCCAAAGCAGAGAATAGAGCCTTGGCAATTGGAATATGGATCAAAAGGCTCCTAGCAAAACTACAAATCACAATAGAGCCTCCAATGAAAATGTGGTGTGATAACATGGCCACAATAGGGATTGAAAAGAATCCTATACACCACGATAGAACCAAACATGTGGCGATAGATCGTCATTTCATCAAAGAGAAAGTGGAATCTGGATTAAATGATCTTGCCTATGTGCCCACCAACAGTCAAGTCGTAGATGCTTTTACCAAGGCACTTGCAAGAGTCAGATTGAAGAACTTAGTTGCAAGATGGGAATGATTAATATCTATTCACCAACTTGAGGGGGAGTGTCAGTGGAATATTACGACTAATATTCCTGTCAAGATACTAAACAACTGTAAATAGATTATATTGAGATATAGATAGGCTGTAAATAGTTAAGTTATAATAAGTTTGAAATCACTTAAATTAAGGGATTACATTAAATAGCTTTAGATAACTTTCCAGATTTAAATTCGTACTTGTAATGGCCTATATATGGCCGTATACTTTCTATTCAATATATCATAATATTATTCCCCATTTCCGTTCAGCGCCAAGTAGCATAAGCTTACAATTTTGGTGGGTTTATTATATGTGGATGGTTCAAACGCTTCTATGTTAGCTGCATTCACAACATAGGCTTCCTTCTATTTTACTAGGATCAAACTTCAAGAACAAATGCTTGGTCATGACATGTGCACTCACACAACTTCTAAAGGTCCAGAAAGAGAAGTTTATAATGTAGTTCTATCTCCAGTAGTTTCTTTTCCACATGTCTAAGCGTCTAAAAATTAAGAAACTTAGTGAAATTGAGGCCAGTTAAATATTTTGATAGGGTACTCAAACAGCCATCTCTGTAAGACCACCGAGAGGCATAGTGCTAAAGGCATGTATTCGGTTCAAAGTAAATCAACAGCCTAAAGGATAGGAACTACTTACTGGTTTTGGCTCAAAGATAGAACCACAAGATGCTTCAAATTTTTAAGTCCTTCCCAGTAAATAGATTTGTCAGACAAATCGTTTCCATTTAGGAGCAATTTCTGCATATAATCATGATGCATGACTAGTATGCCTTATTTTTCATATTCAGAAAATAATTGCTTTGAGAAGGAATGAGTTCCACACACCTGCAAGGAACTTAAACAGCCAACTCGGGCTGGCAACTCCTGAATCATGTTGTTACTGACATCAAAGACTCTTGCAGAAGATTCACAAGCCCACACTTCATCAGGTATTGCCTTTTAGACATAAATAATCAGGAGATATCCAATATTTTCATCGTTATTCCAACACATAAAAGAAACATGAATTGCTTTATACCTTCAAGTTGCTCTGGCTCAAACCTATAACACCAGTGACCTTCCATCGTTCCAAACGATTCTTATCAACACCAACAGCACTCGTTTCATACATCGGCTTAGAATTGGTAATAGCTCTTGAAATTGGCCGGCTCTTGGCTTCTTTTAGTATTGGACCATCCTGTTCAAATAAACCCCAAAATTTAAAATCAAATCCCTAAAATATCTTAATCAAAATTACAGAACTACTTAACATAAGGAAATTCCTCCAAAAAATCTTCATACTACCATCAAATTCAGAAAGACCAACAAAAAGATGTAAAGTTCAGCCAAACCACAAAAGAATAATGGAGAAAAGAAAAGAGAAGTAATAAGAATACCCCTTGGTGCAGGCCTTGAGATGCCATGAGCATGACCTTAGCTCCATTCACCACGTCCAATTGCCTCAACGTCATGGCGTCGGTCAACAACTTCCCTGCAGAAGAGGACGTGTCATTAAAACTCTTGCAACACGTTTCGAGGGAGTACGTACACACACCCCCCGCGGACAAAGGGTCGAACCTTTAAAGATGAGTTTTTGCCCACGAGGAAGAACATTGGTGAGAGGTTGAAGAAGGTATTTGAGGTCTTTGACTGTGGAGTCTTGAGGAGTAGTGATCGCTATCGATCTTCCACTAAACTTTACTGTTATGGAAATCGACTCTGTGTTTTTCACTTCAAGATTGGTACTACCCCCCTCCATGATTTCTTCTTCTCTGTAAGTGTTGTTCTTTGTCGTTTTTGTTTTCCCGACAAAGAAAAAACTTTCCTTTTAGTTTGGTTGATCTGACCGCTGTGATGCCCGACAAGTCGTCGTTTCACTAACTTGAGCCGCGGAGAAAGATCAAAAGTGCGATCAACTGCGGGACTTTCGGAGTTACTTTTCTTTACCACGAGTATTAAAAAAAATGTATTTAGTCGTAAAATAAAAAGTACTTATGACTTTTTTTATAGTTAATATAAAATTTTTTAAAAAACTCAAATTTAAAATTCTTTAAAAAAATTTCTCAAATAGCTATTTTGGGTAGATTTTTCATATTAATCAATACGCCTATTTTTTTTAGTCTCTTTTCTTTTATGTTTTACACATAATTTCCACAATACTCACAAACCCATCTTCACGTTTACTTAACTTGATATTTATTTTGAAATTTATATAATATTATTTGACTTTTTATATACTTTAATATTTATTTTTGACATTAGTTTTACTTATGTTATAATCCATATAAAAGATTTGGTTAGATATATTTTTATTTATGTTTCATATGGTTTAAAATTATATAATAATTAATATATTATACTTTGCATATTGTTGAATATACTCTAAATAATATTTATATGCATAAATAATTTTATTACAAAATAAAATATAATTAAAATTAAAAGTGCTTTTTATTTTTATGTTGTCAAACAGTTTATTGTATGAAACTCTTTCAAAAAAATTCTTTTTTAAATGACAGCTAAACAGTCAACTGACTTCTTAGAAAAGATCTACAGAAAAAAATTTTATTGACAAAAGCTTTACTAGTATAAGCTTAACCAAACAAATGCTAAGTCTTTAATGCATTATGTTGAATATCTATAAAAAAGTTCCAAATTATTAGAAAATTTTAAATATTTTTAAAGTTTATAAATGAAATAGTCCCTGATAAATCTAAAAATTGAAAAATAGTCTATTCCTTTTCTTGGAATGAATGAATTCAAATGTGCTTTAATTCTTGTCACAGCCTGTTGCACTTACACAATGACTTAAAATTTGAATTGCAAGCCTTTGCAATTTTGAAACACCAGTTCCGAATTGATCCCACCAAGAAACTAAAAGTCTTAAAACAACAAAATTAGTGTTATAAACAAAAGAAAGTGATAATTAATTTTTAACAAGTAAGAAAAGGAAAAAAGCTAATACTTAGAGAAAGTTTTGCTCTTTGTCAAATAGCAATTGACATCCTAAAATCCCCAGAAGACTGCTTATAAAGTTCCATTTATAAGCTCAGGATATCTTGCCTTATGTTGTGGGTAACAACTGTTGTAATAGTTAATAACATTCTCCTATTAACTTCAGCTTTCTTTATAAAATCTGCTTTGAAACAGACTTTAGGATTCAAAAACTCCTTAATGCAAACTACGGAGAGTAAGTTGCCTTTTTCATTTGTCATTGATGACTGCAAGATAAGGTGTATACAAAAAAAGTCTATTTTTCATATTGACCTTGATTGCTTCCTTTACCCTCTTCACGGCATAAAAAAAATATTGTTGCCTTTTCATCACTATTAGTCAAACGAAGCATCTTCACCAAAGGTTTACAAACTCGGATAATAAATTAGCATTAGGACCAAAATTTAGTATCTTCCAATATAATTCTAGAAACCTCCAATTTAGGATTAGATATAGCATACTGAGATGTAATCCATTTATCACTTGTAAAGATCTGTCTCAACTATTTCATCATCATAACAAAAAACTGAAGTGATAAGAACTTCGCTGCAAATCTTGTCACAACAGGACAACACAAATTCCTACTATTGGTAAAATCCTTTCTGATTAAATTCAACACTCATGCTTGATTATAAACGAACTTGGTCACCTTTTTGGCTTTTTTACACAGTCTCATCAATAATAGGAAAATATCGAACATCTCTTATATTTTTAGCATTAAGTCAACGCAATGTGCAGCATAAGGTGTCAAGAAAAAAGAATTATACTTATTTTGTGACCTTTTTCCACTCACTTTGTAAGTGAAATCATTTTCAGCAATGAACTTGACAATATTTTATGGCCCCACTTCATTCATAACTTCATCAAATATCTCAAATAAAGTATCAGTACTCCTAATAAGTTCAAATGCATCAATAGACTTCAAAAACATTGAGTTCTTTGCAGAATAAACCAAAAAATTAATAATAGGCTCATGTCTCTTATTTTTCCAACTATCACACATGGTTGAACATCTATAAGTAGCTCAATCCATTCTTCTTCCTTCCAAATAACTTTTAATTTTAGAAACTAAACAACTCGAAAGTTTACCTCTGTAATCATCAATAGAAAGATCTTTGTATCCCAGGTCGTAAAAGGCTATAACATCCGTCATAGGTTGATAATAGTATGATTGGGAAGTATTGAATGCTGCACTTGTATCATACCACCATCTAGTCATTGTTATATCTACATTATTAGCCGCATATCTAGATTGCATGGCACTACGAATTAAAAGTTGGGCTCTAGAAGTTGTTCATTGTGTAAAACAATTTGCCATCTGCCTTCTTCTTTTCCTAACATCAGCTCCAGGCATATATAAAAAATTTCAAACACATTATAAAACTCATTATGAATAATTGTCCTTTTTGTCTATTTATTCTACAATCATTTTTAGTGAACAATTGTATCATCTGTAATCAATTATTAATTGAGTTTCAACGTTTAGAAACTTTAATTTCTACATATCGTATCAAAAGAGATTATTATAGATGAAGATATAACTATTTACAATTATGTATTAATAATAATGGATTACTTCCTATTAAAGAAAGACTAGATATTGGAACTAATCTCTATAATTTATACCACCAAGATTTAATTAATATACACCAAGTGCTAATAGAACATCAAAGAATAAATCATTAAGATGACGAAAATAATTCACGAAAATAATAATAATATTTTAGTAGTAGATACTTTAGAATTAACCAGTGTTTGGAATACCGTACCGTACCAGTCGATACCGGCCGATACGTTTCGTACCGGCTGAAAACCGGTACCGGTACTCCTTAAAAAATTTCGGTGAAAAATTCCGGTCGGTACCAGCCTGAACCAAAAATTTCGGAAAATACCAGACCATTCCGCAAAAAATGAACTTTTTCAGGGACCATTTTGCAAAAAATCAAACATTAACCCCAAAAAAATCTAACCTCCTGACTCTCTCACTCACCTCTGCCGACTCTCCCTCTCAGATTTCATCTCTCCCTCCAACGTTCACCGTCGCCGACCACTCACTGCTACCATACTGCCGCGCTATTGCCTACAGCCACCCCCATTGCACCCTGCTACCATGCCACCGTCAGACCTACCAGTGAAAGAGATGAAATTCATGCTCTACGAGAGGAGATGAAAGAAGGTAAGAGCTCAAAGAGAGATGAAAAGAAAAACATGGAGTTTTCAACCATCAAAAGTGTCGGCAGTTGCCTCCTCTCCAAAACAAAGTTTAGGTTTTCACTTTTCTTTTTAGCTAAAAACAAAATAACCCTCTCTTCTTCGTATATA
>JAOTAX010000008.1:25119264-25132045 GCA_025629825.1 Erythroxylum guanchezii | reverse complement strand
TACCAGTATGCATGGAAATTCCTAACTAGTCCCAATCAATCTCATCCTATGTCAATTTACTATTTTACCCTTCCAGTGGGGATTGGGATGTTACACTTGTTCTAGGCTTCCTCGAAATTCTCTCCGTTCTTCGATATTTAATCTAAAACATTGACAAACACATCAAGGCACCTCAAATATTCAAAATTTAAGCTCAATAGCATGCTCTAACCCATAAAAAACTCAAAATACAAATATCTAACTAAATAACTAATAATTCAATCAAAATACAATCTTAATCTAAACATGCACTAATAATTCAATTTAATAACTAAACACATACTAACTACCCACTAAAATATTATACAACCAATAACTATCAACATCAACACACTTAAACTTTTGCTTGTCCTCAAGCAAAATCAAAATAAGCAAAACACAAAACACACCTGACAATAAAATACATATATGTAACAATGGTACAATGGTGCTGAACTTCACAAAACAAATTTAACTATAAACACGATCCTTCATGTTGTTTTAACTTATTAATTTTTTAAATATGTGTTTAAGTACTTCAGACTAAATATACATACTAATTAGGACTTAATGTCACATTCATTCACTCCTATCACTTACACAAACATATTAATAATTTGTTAATTAATCAAAATTATAACTATCCTTAAGCAACTTTTCATAAGAAATCATGTTATTCACAAGATCAGTAGGATTTATTAAATAACACACTATTTTTGTTAATTTCATTAAGAAGAACCTAGCCTTTGGACGTGAAGACAAACATTTGTGATGAATGTCCCTCGGTTACTCAACTAGGCCATTTTTTAATTAAGCACCTTGGTGAGAATGTCCTTATAGCCTTTTGACCCAAAGGCAAACATTTGTGATGAATGTCCCCTAGTTGCTTAGCTTCATCCCATTTTTAACTAGCTACTAGCTCTATTCATTACCCGATTTGTTTTAAAAAGGGCCAGTGAAATAGTTATTTATTTAGGATTTACACAACATTATATATATATATATATATATTCTTGCCTACCTTATTTCTTAAGCTAATCATTCTTATGAAAAGATACTAACGATGTTAATTATTCAATTAACCTAAAATTATAAATGAATGTGATAAATTCCTAGAGTGAATGAGCTAACGTTGTATCCTAATTAACACTAATTTCTCAAGCAAAAAAAGTTTGGCAACCTAAAAGCCTATTTTCAAAACTAAATCGATTCTGTTAAGTCCTAGCCATTGACACATTCACATGAATCACATCATGCAATCCTAAATAAAATTGACATACAATATGCAAAAATTCACATTCAAATAAAAACATATAATACAGACAACCCTCCCCATAATTGGAAAACACATTGTCCTCAATGTGAAAAGAACAAAAAAATAATACATAAGGTGGGAATAAAAATATTAAAACAAGTAAAACATAAGAACAATTGAAAAAATAAAAATAAAAGACAAGGGTTAGAGTATAGAATCGTCATGGTGATTGAGGTGGTGATGGTGTCGGAGGTAGTAGTTGAACACATTGAGCCTTAAAATATCTATGAATACATTGTATGTCTCGACTTTGGCGTCTTTGTTCTCTAGCCATCTGCTTCAAAACTTTGACATTTTCTAAAATGGCTTTGTTGGTGATTGAAATGGATTCCATTACCTTCTCCCATCCTGATGGCTCTTCCTTTTTTGACTCTTCACTGGTTAATTCCTCCTTTTGTTATAGTGGTGCCGAGCTCAAACTAGCCTGTCCTGCCTTAGTTTTAACATGAGATTTTGCACTGATATCTCGAAGTTCCATATTATAGGACTTCAAGCTTTTAGCTCTCGCCAAGTGATGAGTGTTGAGAAACTCAGGATGATGGATAGTTAGTCCATTGCAATTGACACCATAGTATTCCACAATAGCTATGACCACCCCATGCCCAAATTATTGCTTCTCTTTCTTAGAGTAGCAGTAATTACATTAAAGATGTGGGTAGAGGTGCAGACTTTGATGCTATGATCCATGCACCACAAGATGAAAAGTTCCTTTGTTGAACACTTTTTTATTTAATTTTTGTCAAATACAGTTTGACATATGAACTTGTATAATAAAAAGTGTTTGGGGCTTGAAATAATGTTATTGTGGGAATTTTTAGCTTTAAAGCTTCCATCCCAGTCAGTTCAGTCCAATAGCGGGTGACACGAAAGTCATCGTGCTGATCTAATATGGTTCAGTTGGGAAATCCACCAATTTCACACAAAATGTCATAATCTAAGCCATATGATTGACCTAGCAACCGAAACCATAGGTCTTTAAGGTTGGTTGGCTCGTACTGAAGGAAGGTGAAGAATTCTAGGGTTAGTTCTTCATAAACAACATAATTAAATCACATAAAATTTTCCCAATCAATTCTTCTGCCTAAAGCTTTAACCCCGTTCTCTCAATCCAATTGCTTCTAACGTATTAAAATCTAAGTATTTAGGCACAATAATGTTCTTGAAACTAAGGGTGTGGTAGCAGTTACCTTCCTCCTCCGAGTAGATCGGAAAGGTACTCTGTAATCCGCTGCTTGGTTTTTTTACCCATTGTCTGATACTTGGACCTTGCCTTTAGGTTGAATACGCTTGACACTTTGCTTACTGCATGGCCCTATTGGATTAAGAGTTGTGAGGAAATTTTGGAAGAGATAAAGGCTTAAGGTGGTTGTAGGAGTTATTATGTTTAGAGAGATTGTGGGAAAATGAAATGTGTAGGAAAAGTAAGGGGTGAGTGAAAATATATAGGTTAGGAAGGGGCTAAGAGGGTTAAAATTGGAAAAAAAAACTTCTAAAATTTGCACATACCGGGACTGCCTTGCCGTAAGCCACGATCATGGCCCTGTAAACTTCTGCACTTTTTTTTTCAATTTCATTCCTTTCTCCTCCTTTCACTCCTAAGGTCCCTCCATACCTTATAATTACAATACCACCTCATTGTTTTCCTTATTAAACCATTCTCATTCATATTGAAAAAGATCAAAATAAGAATTCCCAAGTCCTACTCATGCTTGATCTCGTCCAGGTGTTCGCTCAATTCAAAAATACATAAATAGAATTGGAAACCTACTCTAATACAAAAGATGAATAACTAAGAATTGAAAATCATGGGTTGCCTCCCATATAGTGCTATATTTACCGTCGCTATCTCGACGTTCTTTTTTGGCTCACAGTGGTGAAAATGGGTTATATAATGGTAGCACCATTAGAACTTTCATAAATTGCACCCGAGCTAATAAAACTATAATTCTTACCACCCTTTTTTTCTGTTTTTTCTTATTTCAATTCTTTTTCTAAATTGGAGATTGCTATGATGAATTCTTACAAGGATAACCCTTCCCAACTTCCTTACATAATTCATCGTTCTTTGTAGCCCCCACAAATATGAGAGAATTGCTTTTACTCTTGGACACTTTAAACGATACTTTGTCATCCCCCACTCTTAAGGTCAATTCGCTCCCGTAAACATCTATGATAGACCGAGCAGTAGCTAAAAATGGCCTCCCCAGGATAATAGGTGTCTCCACATCTTCTTCTATGTCCAAGATTACAAAATCTGTGGGGATGGTGAACTTGTCTACTCTAACCAAAACATCTTTGACCACACCTCTTAGATGGTGGACTGATCCATCGACTTTTTGAACACGCATCCGAGTGGGTGGGTGTTATGTATCCTAACTTCATCCTCCCATACAATGTATAAGGCATTATACTTATGCTGGCTATTAGATCCGTAAATGCCTTATCTATTCTAACACTACCAATAATGCATGGGATATAGAAATCTCCCGGATCATCTTGCTTTTAGGGTAGTGCTATCATTTCACTGGAGTTCTTTATGCGTAGCAATTCATTCTGAAATTTCCCTTTTATAAACTATGTCAAAGCGAGTTGCACTTTTAATTGCTTCATTATATTCAGAACTTCATTCAATTTAGCTTCCTTTTATTTCCTTATTTTGTGAATAGGGTATGAAATCGAAGGTTGATATCTTTTAATTTCGGTTAGCTTATTTATCCTATAGGGTGCCTTCATTATTCTTTCGCCTTCCTTCTTCTCCATAGTCTTTAACTTGATTGGGCTTATCTTCAGCAACTTACGTGATCACTATTATTCTTTCCTTTAGATTCATCTCAGTGTTATTAGGAAGGGTTCCTATATTTCTTATCGACAACGAGTCTGTTAACTGACTTATTTGGACTTCTAAATTGTGTATAGATGAGGCGTGATTCTTTGTCACTTGTTCAAATTTTCCTTTTAGCCTCTTATGGGCATCTTCTATGCCCCTAATCTTTTGAAAAATCTTATCTAGCTTAGAGTCCATTGAATTTGGTTTCTCCTGTGGGAAACCAAGTGATCCTTAAGGTTGGAATTGTCCTCTTACATTGTTCGACCAAGAGAAGTTTGGGTGATTCTTCCACCAAAGGTTATATGTGCTTGAGTGGGAGTTACTCCCCCCTCCTCAGCCATATTGCACTCCCATATAATTCACTTATTCTGGTTTGTGATCCTTCATCAGGAAACAATCAACGGTGTCGTCATTTATTTGCCCACATAGCTTGCATTTTTTCTAAATATCTTTCACAAGAGCTGAGGAAGAAGCCTTTATATTGTTTATCTATCGAGTCAAGTTATTGATCTTAGCTTGAATTTCTATAATTTGGTTAACAGCTAAAGCTCCTTTTTACTCACGAAGGTGTGGGTTGTCTACTCCTATCTATTTTCCAAAGACAACTGTTAGTACCATTTCTTCTAACAGATCTTTCGCTTCATCCACTATCTTCCTCATCATCAATCCTCCTGATGCTGCATCAATAGTGCCTCAGGTAGGTGGGTTCACTCCATTATAAAAAGTTTACAACAGGAACTCATTAGGTAGGTTATGGTGAGGGCACCTCCTTTGCAAGTCTTTATACCTTTCCTAAGCTTTATACAGTGACTTCCCATCACTCTGTTGAAAGTTTGTGATTTCCTTAATAATTTGGGTAGTCTTCGTGAGGAGGAAGTACTTGTCTAAGAATGCGTGTACCAATTGCTCCAAAGTGTGACATTTGCGGAACAGAGTGAATGATACCATGCCTTTGCTTTATCCCTTAGCGTAAAAGGGAAGAGCCTTATCCTAATGGAATCTTCGCATTCCAGAATATCAGAAGGAATCCTATATTTCTATGAAATTTCTATGTGCGCGTTAGGATCCGCGTTGGTCAGTCGGTAGAATTGCACATTTGTTTGCAACATGTTTAGTAAGGCTGGCTTTATTTTGAATGAAGCTACTTGAACATGTGGTCTAACGACACCTTGATTGGTCGTTTTAAATCCTGGTCTCATAAAATCCACGAGGGTTCGCGGATGGTTCCCTTGGTTTCCTCCTTGCTGAAACTCTTGGTGACATTCCTCAACCATGGTTGCTTCGATGTTCTCGTTTTCTTCACATCTAGCTCCTCAGATTGATTACTTTAACAGGGTGTTGTCAAATTCTAAATTTTTGGCTATTCGACTTGAACTACCACCAACTCTTATGTTCATGCAATTGCATGGACACAAGGGTGACAAAAACTCCTTAGACTAAAAGAATTAAACTAATCCTACTAACTCTCCGACAACGGCGTCAAAAACTTGCTGAGCAAGTTCTAATCTTATAAAACCCTTAATATACCTTAGGTGTATAGGTCATGAATGTAGTATATGAGGTGTCGATCCCACGAGGAGTTGGTGAACTAATGTACTTCTAAGTTATCTAAGGCTTAAAAGGATTATTAGAAAGAAAGTAAAAACTAAACAGAAAAGTAAATTTTTGAATATGGATTGACTGCAAATTAAATTGTAAAATTAACACACAAGGAATAAAATTGAGCACCACCAATGAACAATCAAAAATCACATAAGGAAGATTAGTTGATTGTAAGAAGGGGGATTTATCCTATCATGAAATGCTAACGTGATTACTTTTGGGTTAATATGATATCGATCTTAGACTTTTGAAGGGTGGATTACTCTCTGGTACTACGTCATCTGCAATCAAATTTAAAAAGAAACCAACTTTCGTTAATACAAAATAATGTAGTAATGGAAAGTAGGGATCGTTCCCACGAGAAATTTTTAACGGTAAAGGTTAGTAAATTTAAAACTAAAACAAATTGGGGGGGAGGGGGGTGTTTCACGTAATTTAAGAAATTAGAAATAACAAAAATCAGAAATTGACAAAAAATAATTGGATCTGAAAATTTAAGAGACAAACTTTGGTTTCGGGTCACTGATGTTATCACACTAAAATGGATCCTCGATATAAAATTCAATTCATCAATAAACATTCACTGGGGGATGTTTTCTCTTAAATGTAAATGAATAGAAACATGTATTCTAAGCATTCTTATTAATTAACAACCTAGATACAATCGTAGGTTCAATTGAATAATGGCTTTAAGAACTAAGAAACCAATGAACAAGATAAAACATGTATGACATGTTATTAATCAAGATGAAGATCTTCTTAGAATTTCCAACTTTAATGTAAAGAAGATAATCCTAATCACTACTTGAGATTAACAAAACTAAACGTCATATTTTATTAATCTAGCTATTAAACGAATCAATCCCTAGTTGCGTACCTAGAAATCAATCAATTTAATTAAAAGAAGTAATTCAGAAGATACTCAATGTTCATCAATAACACAAACTTTATTGAAACATCTCACACATAATAGATGATAACATGGTTTCCTTCAACCAAGAAAAGAAGTTTAGCTACTCATAATGGAATTGAAAATAAAAGAAATAACAAAACAAAGTCTCCATCCCTGGTCTTTTCCTAAAGAATATGAAAATCCTTAGAAGAAAAGTGCAGAAACGTAAACTGAACTGAACTCAAAGAAAAATACTGCAGAAATTTCTAAAACTATGCTAATATAAAGATGTTGAGAAAACCAGAAGAAGAAAGTGCAGAAAACACGTAAACAACTCCTAATGAAAAACATGCAGAAAAACTATCCTAAAACCAAAACTGCGTGGACAGTAACTTCTCTCCCCCTTTATGCTTTTCCGATTACTCTTCTCTCTCCTTCTTGTGATCTTCAGTAGATAATCCTTATTACCACTTCAAGTTGAAGATTTCCATTAATAAGATAGCAATATGATCTTCAAAGATTATGAAAATCTCATATTTGAATTTGAAAACAGATCTGCAAATAATTTTCATCCTTGCACGTGCCCACGCTTAGTCACTGAATTTGTTGTCAATCTAGAATTTTGGATTTTCGTTGTTTCTTTTGTATCTTTTTTATTCAATTCCATTTCTAAAGTGTTGAAAATCACCTGAGGACAATTAATAGACAATTCCATTAATTTTGAATAATAATTTACATACATTAAAGAGAATTAAATAGAAAATAAACACAAAATGACAACTTAGCACTCTCTCTCGAGTTATAATCATTAAACCCTAAATCATAACTCCTAACAGAATTATGATTTTTAAAATCTCTCTTAATAAAAAACCTATACATCTAATTAGATCATAAGCTCTCTAATAGACTATTGGGTCCTCACACAAGATCTCTCTTCATATAAACTACCGATTTGATTATTTGTGTGATCTATTAGATTGTTTAACTCTCATTACCTAATCTATTTTTTTTTATTGGTTCACTCTCAATATTTGTTATTGAAGCATATAGATACAACAAATAATCATAAAACCCAACGTATTAACATCAAAAGAAATCACATTAACATTGATTCAAGAACAACTCCATAAAGGAGTTTAGAACATCATCATTAAACCCAAATCCATCTCATACATTCAAAAGAAATAATAATAAAGATGAATTGATGTCACTTGGAAGGGTTGGAATAGATTAGGAAGATAGCAGCACTGCAGCCCTTCTTCTCCTTCTCTTTCTTATAGTGGTTGAAATTGGAGCTCTCCTTTAGGTCTTCTTTCTTTTCTTTATATATCTTTTCTATTTAGGGCAAACATTAGGATTTACTTGGGCCCAAAAGTCCAAAATATCCGTTGAAAAGTCGCATTTTAGAAGTTGGTCTGTGTCTATTGTTGCACAGGCGACGATCGTGGCACTTAATTTTGATCTCTATTATGATCGTGGCATTTAATTTTGATCTCTGTAACAATCGTGGCGGACCCACCAAGCTTTTGTCACGATCGTGGCCTTGGGCCTTGCTCCGAGCTTCCTCCGAATTCTCTCTGTTCTTCGATATTTGATCTGAAACACTGAAAAACACATCATGGCACCTCAAATACACAAAATTTAAGCTCAATTGCATGCTCTAACCTATAAAACACTCAAAACACAAATATGTAACTAGATAACACATCCTAACCTACACATGCACTAATCATTCAATTTAACAACTAAATACATACTAAACCACCAACTAAAATATTATGCAACCTACAACTATCAATAATATTATAAAAGAGGCTTTAAAACATAACCATCAACAATTAGAGTCATTGTCAAGCTCACTACTTCTCAACCACATCTTAGGAATAAGGCCAATATCTAATAAAGAGGATATCATTCATTAGAATCAAAAAATTCAGACATTTAGAGTAATGCCTCTCACAAAAAACTACTAAAAGCTCAAGCTCCTATGATCCATTAGTTCAAATTATAATGGTTCAAACAGACTCACCCTTAGGCTACTTTCATTTTATGATTAACACTCCAAGAAAAACAAAAAAACTGGATCAGTTGTCAAGATTCCTCAATATTCCATCATAATATGTCCTATGCAATCATGAGGACGAAAATCTAAATCACCTATTCTTTGAATATTGATATACAAAAAATCTATGAACCTTTATACTTCAATTATACTTTCTCAATCCCCTTTGAGGAAACTAAAAAATGGTAAAGGAGTGGCACGACAAAAGCTTAACTAATAGCTCAAGAGACAAGTTGGTCTTTAAAATTTCCCTAAGCTATCTAGTTTACAGCATATGGGTGGAGCACAAGTATAGGATATTTCAAAACCGGACCATATCGATGGAATGCTTATAGAGGAACTTCTTGGAAAGATAAAGTTGCTTCCTTTAACTAATTAAGAGCGTATCACCTATAGCTCACGGTTCCAAAAAAATAGGAGGTTACCTAATACTTGATAATGTTTTTGATTGAATCATTATATAGTTTATCAATTTTAATGGAAGTGTACTGGTCTTGCCACTAATTCCCAAGTAGTTTCTTATTAATTTTCTTTTTGGGTTGTTAAGATAGCTAGCAAGTTTTGTTATTTAGTTTATGTGTAACTTTGTCAATTTTTCTTTTATAGGTGGAGTTAATGAAATTGTTTACTTTCACAAAGAAAAACAACATTAAAGCTCACTATGTTCTTTGAATTTTCGCTGGTATGAATTATGCATGATATGCAGAATATAATCAGTTAGCAATGAAGACTGAATAGCATTGAAAATGAAGGATGGCTAAGCTTCTGAGTCATTATTCCAGGGCCAGTTGGATAGATCATGAGATTTAGGTTTGAAAGAAGAACAAACATGTTAGCAAAAGACAATAGAGAATAGGATTATTCCACGAACAGGAACAGTAAAAGAAAAAAAATCAGAAATAAGTTGAAGACTGCTCGTCCCTTGTGAGAGAGCTCAATAAGTTCTTCGTCTCTTCATTTCCAAAGTGATTAGGGTTCTGACGATTCATCCGAGTTTGAGGTTCCCGAACAACTGTTTCATTGAAGATATTGAGTATGGAGTCACTAGCATAGTGATTCATGTCTAAATTCTGAACTTCGTTGTTCTTGTCTGTTGGTTCTCTTTCGAACCCTTGCACCCGTTGTTTTAGAGTCATAAAATACTGCTTCATTATTTCCCTTTCCTTCTTCAGTTCCTCAAACTCAACTGCATGTTACATAAAAACTTTATTATATTCGTCCTCTCAGAGAAAAAGTTAAGAAAGGGAGAGAACCTTGTTTGAGTACGAGTTCGTTACAGGTGGCAAAAAGTTTCGGCTTTACTGAAAGGATTTCAGCTCTTAATACCGAGTTCTGTTGACAAACATGATTGATCCTGGAAATGATGATTGAGACCTTGCCCTATAAAAGTATTAATCATCATAACGATCAAGAAACACGTCGTGCTGATCATTTCAACATAGGGTTCTGTTTTACAGTTTGTGGTAGAACGTAGAACCTACTGACTAGTGAAATGGAAATATACACGTCCGGTGTCCTCTTGTATATATTTAATTATATATACAAATCTAGTTTGGCTTACTTGGAGGGATTTCAGTTCTGATTCAAGGCTAGTAATGTACTGTAATTGCTTGGTTCGATATCTCTGAGAGTATTCTCTATTGGCCAAAATTCTGCAAACAGAAATAATCAAAATATGTTTCATGAAGGAAGCAGTATAAGGAAATTCTAGATGTTTAGTTATGTTTTAAAACTATGATAAAACAATCTTTAAAAAAATATTTTATAGAAGATTTGTTTCAAATCATCTGACAAAAGGTGCTTTTACTAAAATCATAAGTATTTTTTTGGTTACAACACCTTTTAATTACAATATAATTTCAACAAAAAATACAAACAAAACTTAAATTCACTTAATTATTATAATCCTAACTATAGAAATAAATAAGAAATAACATACGATCTTTATTCTTCCTCACACAATTAAATTTTCTTCAACTTTAAAGTGGTAGATATTTAATTGTTCAAAAGAACAAGATATGGTTGAAAATGTCTCTCATAATTATTTAAAAATTTTTTTATAATATATTTTAAATCAAAGTCTCAAAAATCCTTTTTTACTACAAGCATTTATTTTGTTCTCAACATTTACACTTTACTACTTTTATTCATATGTACTTTTATTTAGAACATTTTAATTATAATACTTCCAAATAAAACCTAAAATTACGCTTTCATTTTCAATAGTGGTAGATTTGGTTAGCAAATTTTATAGACTAAATATTTCAATTAGGTTTCGAATTCCTGTATGAAGAAAAAAATTTGCCTTTTGTAAATAATGTGACACCAAAGTCAATTAAGAATTTTCATGCATTAAAACCACAAACCAATCTATAATTGGCCTTGTATGTTCCTTTTGAAAATTGTTGGCACAAAAGGGGTAAACATTTCTTGCTAGAATCCTATTTTTGCCGTGCATTTTATAGGCTTCTGGACATAAATAACAATACCAAGAGACAAGAAGTGGTAAGCAGCAGAACACTTAAATTGTCTAGGTCATGGACATGTTTGCTACTGATATATTCAGGAGTACATGTATATTTATCACCTTTTAAGCTTCTTGGCGCACTCACTGTTGTGGCCCAGTGGTTCGAGGCCCTGATCTTGAGCAGGAGTTGCATCTGCGGTGAAGTTGATCGCAGGATATGGAAGCTCTTTGTCGATCTGGTTCATGCTCCGCATTGTTAGGTAAAAGAAACAACTTGAGGTTATATTAGCAGACGTGAGAAAGAAAAAGGAACCTTGAGAACTTGAATTCCGTTGTTAACCAAAGGTGTTTTAACAAACTCAGTAGTTCTAGAAATTATTAGATTGAAAGGAAATGTGATGCTTGCCTCTCCACAAAGGACTATCACCAATTGTTTGGCTGTTTAACTTCCTACAACTTCCTATTTTTGTATAGATGTCTATATATGTTGAAGCCTTCCAAAGAACTTAATTGAGGAGGAAATGTCTAATTGGACATTGTTTGGTAGTTCCATGATAGCCAATTTAAGTTATTTCCTGATTATGGTTTAGAGAGTAGGTAAGGTGCTCGTAACTAAAATGACCATGGTAGGAAAGTAACGGGATTGAATTAAAGATACAGCAGGGGAAATTTCCTTATGGTAGAAACAACGAATGTAGCTCTTTTTAGATAAAATCTACCATATATAGAATAATAGAGTAGAGAGGATAAGGTTCAATTACGATTTATACAGCTTTGGCTGTTTCGTGTGTTAGATCAATAAATTCATGTCATGATTATGACCAAGAGTTATCATTCATAAAAATTTATGTCTTGTTAATGGATAAGGCAACATATTTATATAATTCCAACATAAAAATGAATTTGCCTAACTTAGTAAAATATCTATAGAAAGTAACTGTACAGTCTACAAATTCTATTTAGATTAATTTAGAGGAAGATCTATTTATTACATATGCGACAATATTAATAAGAAGTTGTGATGTGACTAGAGTTACAAATACATGTATAATTAGCTGTCGTTATCATCATTGTAACAAATTTCTCATTATTGTTGTAACATAACTATAACGGAATTATATATATATCACTACAAGAAAACAAGCCTTTTGCGACGTTTTAAAAACGTTACAAAAGGTCTTAAAAACGTCGCAGAAGAACATTTGCGACGTTTTAAAAACGTCACAAAAAACGTCGTGGAATGTAGCGTTGGCAAAAGTTTTTCGCTTCGTTTTATGAAAAACGTCGCAAAAAACTCCGACGTTTTAAAAAACGTCATTAAAAGTTTAGACAATCTGCGACGTTTTTGTCGCGAATTGTCCAACATTCCGCGACGTTTTTTTAAAAACGTCTCAGAGTGTATTCCGTGACATTTTTATTATTATTTGTATTATTTTTTTCATTTTTCAAAAATCATATTAATTCAATAATTTTTAAATTTTAATAATTATTTTTCAAAATACAATTTTTAATCTTATTTGATTAATAACTATTCAATATTATTTATGAATTTTATTTATGTAATAATTTTTCAATTTTTTAAAATATCATTAATTTTA
>JAOTAX010000008.1:25094482-25113416 GCA_025629825.1 Erythroxylum guanchezii | reverse complement strand
CTAATTACTAGAATTTTAATAATTAACCGTTCCAATTTTTATTAAGCTATTTTTATAATTTTATATGATTAAAAAAAAAATCTTACTCGTTTCAATTTTTATTAAATGTACTGGACATTTTTACTGCGCATTTGCGCAGAATTAACCTGCTAGTTCTAATAATGGTTGGAGCTCAATGAATGATGGTCTTTTAGAAAAGATAGAGATGCCCAAGTAAGTGAGGAGGATTTATAGATTTCAAACATATTAATATAGAGAGCCAGTTGGAGATATGTTGCCTACTTAAGGAGATGAGAATTTGACTCTTATCCTTATTGATGGAGAGTCTTAAAAGTTCTTCGAATGAATTTAAGGCTAACATAAAGACATTAATAAAGCATGCATCATTTTTTGAAAATAAAATAAGATTAGTTGCAAATAGTAACCAACAGACCCCTAATTTCTTGTATTTTGAGTAGAATTTGAAGTTTCTCACCTAGTTAAAGATAAACTTTATAAACCTCGTTAAAATTTCAATACATAAAGTGAAGAAATATGGGGAAAGTGGATCTCCTTACCTCAATTCTCTATCACTTTTGATAATGTTAATAGGGTCTCTATTAACTAGAATGCAAAATGAAATAGTAAAAATATATTGTTCAATCCATTTTATAAGAACACTTAAAAATGAAATGTTCTCAAAATGTTTAAACTAAAATAATATTACATTTTTTGAAGTATACTCTACTTTTTTGTCACTTAGTCTTTAGGAAATTTGTATTTTTATTGTCACCTTTTTAGTACTTATTTAATTATTAATAGGGTTATAAGGTTCATATGCATCTTTCACACAAAGTGAGTTTAATATTTTTGTGTCTCTCGAACTGACAGAAAAAATAAATAAATGTATAGCTCTTTTAAGAAAGTTTTAATTGAAGAGTTGATTTTTGTTATACCTTGTCTCAAGAGGAAACAATCAAAATGTATATTTCATTTGGGTTTGGTCAATATTTAAGTGTATTTTTCATCACATGGAAAGTTGTATTTTTCTTGTCCCTTTTTTTATATTTTAGTTATTTATTAATAGGGTTGTAAGATTTGCATGCATCTTTCACCTCTTCATGTTAGAGTCTAATAAGTTTTGTCTCTCTCGAACTGACAGAAAAAAAGAACCAAAATCTATAGTTTTAATTGTATGGCTCCTTTTTGTTCTACCTTGTCTCAAGAGAAGAAGACGAGAACAAAAGGATACCGAAAAGTGAGAATGTGCTGGCACGTGCACGCAAATATTGTTGCTTAGGCTAAGCCCAAAATCATGGGAATTTTAAAACCTGTCCTCGTACCCAAGAAAATGGCGACTAGTGAGTTCTGTCTCGGACATTTCCACTGCTACTCTCCGCTTTGTTCATTTCCTCTTCACCAACACAATCTCATACATAGACTTAAGACAGCCTTAAATTCGCCTTCTTCTTTTCCTCCTAGTATTTGTGGCATTGACGTTGCTAGACTTGGATTTGGATTAAAATCTCGTCAACCGAAGTCCGCTTTGACGGCGGTGTCGGTCACCATGCTTCACCAAGATCCTCTAGTCTCCGATCTTTACGCTACTGGTGTCACTGCCGCTATTGCTCTCTCTCTTATTCGTCTCTGGAAAGAGACCGCCAAGCGTGGTATTTTCGATCAGGTCAACTCTCTCTCTCTCTCTCTCTGTCTTACTCACGCACTCTCTTTAAGAAAAAGGAAAGTTGTGCTGCCAGTTCAATACCCAGGTTCCAGTGTAAGCTTTTCTAAAAAAGGAGGCTTGTTGAATTGATTGTCCGTTTGTTACTGTTAATATTATCCTGTCTGAAGAATGCCACTTCTACTAAGTGACCCTTTGTGATTTAAGGACTCATTACTTGTAAGGTTTATATTTTTGTGTTCCCCCATTGCTTAATTAATCTCAGTTTTAAAAGAATTGACACAAACTGTGAGTTGCTGCATAGTGCCGTTCCCATTGTTCATAGTCTGCTTTGGGCCTTTTGGTAAGCGATAGCTAATGCATTTTCTTTTACTATAAATTCAAATATTCCAAATTATTGGATCTATACTCTGTCTTGAGCTCTGAAAACAAAAAACAATGAGAACGAAGAAACAGACAAGTAAGGTTGAGTTCTTGGAGTTCGAATGATGCAACCGAACTGAACTTAGTTTGTTGTTTACAATGTCCTTAAGCATGTGAGTCTGGGGGGAGATATGGTGTGAATGAGTGTAACTTTCAGTTTATGGCTTCATGCGGAGTAGAAAAAGAGGCAATTGATATGCTCCAGGGATGCACTGAGACTTGAGATCTGCGGATTAATTCATCTTAAAAATTTCAGTTCATTAGTGAAATTAACTATTAAATGGAACAATTGTTTTATCTACTCGACATTCATAGTTTTTGAAAGTTTCATATTTACTTGGCTAGATTTTGCTTTCCTTCATCTGTTATTTTTCAGAAGCTCAACAGGAAGGTTGTGCATATAAGCATCGGGCTAGTTTTTATGCTTTGCTGGCCACTATTCAGGTAATTTCTTGATCATTTGACTTCTAAGTAGTCTTTGAGTATCTTCTTTTAACAATGTAGGGAATTCTAACGCTTATAGTTCCGGGCATCGTGGAGCATGGTTGGCTGCCCTTACTCCTGGTGTTAACATAATACGGATGCTTCTTGTGGGAACTGGATTATGGAAAGATGACGACATCGTGAAATCAATGAGCAGATATGGAAACCACAGGTTACTGCTTTAGATTAGAATTTGTTCACAATAATGTAGAGATATCATTCCTGAGGCTTTGTATTGCCTCCCTTCAGTCCAGCCCACCCAGAGAAACTCCAGCTGCATTAAACTGAACCAATTGGATGGGGTATACCAAATTGGCCAGCTTGCATATGATCTTCTTGGCTTTCTTTTTTTTTTTTAATTTATATATTTGTCTCATGGGTATAAGATTTCTTCTATGTGGGGAACTTGTTAATTGAATGTGAGACAGGGTGACATTTAGTTGTCCTAAAAGAGAGAGAACAAGTTAACTTTATTCTTTCATCTTCTGTGTCTATGAGAAATGTTAAATTCTTTCTTTATTTCTCAATTGTTCTTTCTTTTCCTCCATGCACCAGGGAACTTCTTAAAGGACCTCTCTACTACGCCACAACAATTACAGTTGCTTGTGCGATCTATTGGAGGACTTCCCCTATTGCAATTGCAGCAGTTTGCAACCTGTGCGCAGGAGATGGTACTTTCATTTGAGACTTTCATAGCTCTACTTTGCTAGTAGAAAGAAATGCTACGTAGTGAATGGAATATTTTGGCACATAGAGGTGTGTGCTCAGGCTTTACCTTTATATTAGTCGTAGTAACAGAATTGGTTACATGAGAGAGAGGGGGAGATGATTAACCATACACGTGTATGTACAATAATATAAGGAAGAATGATAAAGAATAAATGAATTAATTCTATGCTCTAACATTCCCCCTCAAATGAGAGGGTGTTGCTGTCAGTTCGAGTTTGTTTCGATATTGAATGAAGAAAGAATGAGTTAGTGCCTTGGTGAAACAATCAGCTACTTGATAAGAGGAAGGTACATAGTGAACGTTGATGAAGCCTGAGAGTATGAGATCACGGATGAAATGAGTGTCAATCTCTATATGTTTACTACGTGCATGTTGAACTAGGTTGGTAGCAAGAGCACGAGCACTTAGATTGTTGCACCAGATCGTAAAAGGTTGTTGCAAAAATAATCCAAGTTTAGACAGTAACGAACATATCCATTTAACCTCAGCTGCAACATCTGCAAGGGCTCGGTACTCAGATTCTGTGCTCAAACAAGAAACAACTCTCTGTTTACAAGAGCTCCAAGAAGCTAATGTACTCCCAAGATATACCCAAACACCAACTAGGGATTTTCGATCATTGACGTCTGTAGCCCAATTTGCATCAGTGAATGCAATCACTTGAAGAGATTTGAAAGGCTTAATACGTGGACCAAGTTGACAAGTACCCTTAAGATATCTGAGAATACGTTTTACTCCTTGAAAGTGAATATCGGTGGGCTGAGATAGAAATTGGCTAAGTTTATTCACGGAGTAAGCTATATCAGGCCTGGTGGTGGTAAGATATTGAAGGGATCCAATAGCTTATCGGTAAAGAGATGGATCTTTCATGGGTGTTCCATCATTTTTGGAAAACTGACGTCCAGTGACCATTGGAGTTGGTACTGGTGCACAATCCAACGTTTTAAATCTCTTTAGGATATCGAATGTATACTTAGCTTGACTCAGGTGAATGCCCAAGTTGTCTCTGCAGATTTCTATTACTAGAAAGTAGTATACGGGACCAAGATCTTTCAAGAAAAATAGATTATTTAGCTTCAGAACTAAGGACTTCAGGTAGCTAGGATCATTACCGGTGATTAGTATATCATTGACATATATGAGAATAAAAACTGTGAGCTTCGTCGTAAGTAGAAAAAACAGTGACACATCACTTTTAGCATTCTGAAATCCTCAGCTCAATAGTGTCAGGCGTAGTCAATCGAACTAAGCACGAGGTGCTTGCTTTAGTCCGTATATCGCCTTTATTAGCTTGCACACAGGATTTGGATGTCGACGATCATAGAAGCCTTCAAGTTGGCGCATGTAAACGTTCTCTTGAAGAAAACCATTGAGGAATGCATTATTAACGTTCAGTTGTCGAATCTCCTAGCCATAAGTGACAACAATGGTGAGAACAACTCGGATTGTTGTTGGTTTTACCACAGGGCTAAACGTCTCTCCGTAATCAATTCCTGGTGCCTGCTGGAATCCTTTTGCGACTAGCCTGGCTTTGTGCTTGAGGATGGAGCCATCTGGTTTAAGCTTTGTTTTGAAAACTCATTTACAGTCAACCAGCTTTTGTGTACCGGTGTAAGGAACGAGAATCCATGTCTTGTTTCATTGAAGGGCTTTGAATTCATCAGCCATGGCGTGCTTCCAGTGTAATGAGGCCAAAGCATCTATGACATTTCGAGGTTCTAAACGGATTGATTTTTCTGAGTAAAGTAACCCAACTAAATGTTTTGTTTTGTATATACCATCCTTTGCTCGTGTAGTTATTGGGTGTGTGCTTGTTTGGACCTGCCTTTTAGACAAGTTTTTGGACTCTCATTTCTTGTTCACTTATGCTCTGCCCACTAGAGCTCGTCCCATCTGTTGAAGAAGACTCGTGACTCGGTGAATGAGGCTCATGTTAGGGGATTATAGCCATTGGAGATTTATCCGTTGAGCCAACATATTCTTTGGAGTTTAAAGATCTGTGGTATTGCTGCTTTCGAAGTTATGAGTGCTTTCTTTGTTTGGAGTAATTATCAAAGGAATAATACACTCATTCTCAGTAGATGATAATCGTCAATTTAGAAAACCTGCAGTACAAGGGAAAAACGAAGCATCAAACACAACACGACGTGAGACATATGTTCTTCTTGAAGAACTAAGACATTTGGATCCCTTGTGTTGGGATGCAGGACCAAGATAAACACACTTCTGACTGTGGAATTGGAACTTATGCTCATTATATGGTTTTAGACAAGGATAGCATGCACATCTGAAAGGCTGTAACATTTTGTAGTTAGGTTCTACTCCATAAAGCTGAAATAGAGGAGTTGATCGTTCAAGTGTAGGTGTTGGTAGTCGATTGATGAGGTATACGGCCATTTGAAAAGCATCTACCCAGTATGTGAGAGGTAACTGAGCTTGAGCTAATAGTATCAACCCCATCTCGACAGTAGGTCGATGTTTGCGTTCGACTCTCCCATTTTGTGCAAAGGTAGAACGACAAGTAAACCTCATTTCAATTCCAGCCGCTTGTGTAATGTTCACAAAGGGTCTATATTCAGTCCCATTATCACATTGTATGGTTTTGATTTTTGTGTTAAAATAATTTTCAACTTGTGCCCGAAACAAGTTAAATGCATTCACAGCTCCTTTTTGTTTCAGTGGATATATCTAGGTGTATCTACTGTAATCATCGACAAAATGAATATAGAAACGATGGCCACTTACTGGTTAAACTGGTGAGGGTCCCCAAAGGTCCGTACGAACTAATTCCAAAGGAAAAGAAGCATGAGACATAGATTTGGAAAAGGTTAGCTGTTTTGATTTGCAATATTGACATGCTTCACAATCAAAATTCAGATGTTGAATATTCATATTGCACTTATTCAATATTTGCTTTAGAACTCTATCACTGGGATGTCCTAGCTTGTAATGCCATTTTTGGAACTCTTTTTCTTTCTGTGTAAGTGACGCCATATAAACTTGAGCAACCGAAGCACGTTCACACATTTGATACATTCCTTGGCTTGATATCCCGCGCACCAGAGGGCGACTTGTCTTCTTGTCCTTCACAACACAACCATCATTAGTGAAATGAACATCTACTGAATTGTCCTTAGTGAGTTTATTAACACTCATCAGGTTTTTAGTTGCAGAGGGTACTAGCAATACATCTTTAAGATAGAGTTTGGAGTTAGATGTAGATAAAGAGGTGGAACCTATTCCAACTACACGAGTTGGTTCTCCAGTGCAAGTATAGAAATGAGTCTTACCTATATGATTGATATTCTCTAATTGATCAGCATATGGAGTCACATGATAGTTTACCCCACTATCCATATACCATGATAGATCGGAGATTGTTTGTGGATGAGTATAGTACCCTTCTGACAAGTTAGCATAGAAGGCTAGTGAAGCAGAATAGTTCCCAAAACCACGTCCAAAGCTAGATGGAGGTTGGAAATTTCTGTCGAAACGGTGGTAGCAGTTTGCTACTACATGTCTTGGTTTCTCACACAAGTGACAGTATGGTCGATTTCTATTGTTGAAGCCACCTTGATTTCCACGGCCTCGGCGTCCTTGAGAACCACCACGTGACCCTCTCCAGGAACTTTGCTTGTTGGTATTTTGATTTGTATTAGGGGATTGATTGTTAGTGTCATCATGTTGAGCAACATTTGCAGTAGGTTGAACTGATAGAGTCGAGAAGTGGTTAAGTTGCTCCAGACGGCTTTCGAAGGCAAGGAGGGCAGATTGTGCTTCAATCCAAGTAAGGTTAGGTTGATCAACCAACTTTACTACAATAGCATTATAGTCTAAGTCAAGATCATTTAGTGTATGAAGAATGAGATCATCCGTTGCAACGGGAGCTCTGGCCAAAAGTAGCTGATCTACAACACTTTTCATTTTGCTAATGTACTCATCCATCTTCATTGAGTTTTTACGTGTTTGATGAAGCTCCAACTTGAGCACCAAAACACGCGATTTCATCGATGCGCAGGTGAGATTACGAGCACTGATCGAGAGATCACGAGCTGTGTGACAGTGAAGCAGTTGAGTTCCAACTTCTTGGGTCATTGTATTATGTAGCCAGCCAACTAGAAGTCGATCTACAACATGCCATTCTTTGAAGGCTGGATTTGGAGTCATTACTGCTCCTTCAGAGATGAACCGAGAAGGCGTCGAACCTGAATCATTGATATGTAACTCAAGAAAAAAAAATTTCGATTAGTGGTAAGACGACGGATTCCCACACGAGATAGTTTCCTCTATCCAACTTGATAGAGGTTGTTTGGCTGGAGGAATTAGAAAGAGAGTATGTTTTGGAAGTGTGGGTAGTCGAGATAGGGCTAGCAAAAGATGTAGAGGACGCTACTAAAGAGGAAGCCATTGGAGAATAAAAATTCTCTGATACCAAGAAAGAAATGCTACGTAGTGAATGGAATATTTTGGCGCACAGAGGTGTGTGCTTAGGCTTTACCTTTATTTTAGTTGTAGTAATTGAATTGGTTACATGAGAGAGTGAGCGAGAGATGATTAACCATACATGTGTATTTACAAAAATATAAGGAAGAATGATAAAGAATAAATGAATTAAGTCTATGCTCTAACACTGGTTAATTGAATTTTTTGTCAATTGTATTTTAAGTTTTATTTTAAGCAAGAAACTTAAGATACTTGCAATATGGCTAAAATTCCTTAACTGTCTGCTCTATTCCAGGAATCGCTGATATTGTTGGGAGGAGGTTTGGCTTCAAGAAAATTCCTTATAACAGAAATAAGTCTATAGCTGGTAGTGTCGCAATGGCACTGGCTGGTTTTTTGGCATCCCTAGGGTATATATTTCCTCTCATATTCTTTAGCTGCATATTGATAGTAATTGCTGTTTTAGATATTGCAGTTGGATTTGCAACTGATGATGTTCAGTGGTGCAGGTTCATGTTTTATTTTGCCTCATTTGGGTATGTCCAAGAAAGCTTGAATATGGCACTAGGTTTACTTGTCCTTTCGGTTGCCTCAGCCTTTGTTGAATCACTCCCCATTAGTACTGAGCTTGATGACAATCTTACTGTAACTCTTACATCTATACTGCTGGGGAGTTTTGTATTCTGATATCAAGTAGTTTTGTGAATTTGCAATGTCCATTTCATCCCCGTTAGATGCTCTGTTCTTTTTATTTTCGGTATAAAACTAGGATGGTCTATGTATCTCAACAGTTGTTTCTCTTCCACAACAATTACACTGGTATTGAATACATATTCTTATTCTGTAATTGCCGGAATTCCTTGAACCTCGGAAATATTTTGAATGGTGCTTTACTTAAGTTCTTCAATGCTGTGGAATCGTCATGCCCATTTCATCGTAGATTTTTCCTGTGACTACATGCTGTGATGACAGATCCCTCAGGTATACCCTAATACAAGAGCTAGCTAATATTTTACTTTATTTTTTTATATTTGATATTTTCTCCATCATGAAAGCAGCCGACCACCTGAGACAATTGTCCTGCTTCGCAAATTGATAACAAAGGCCGTTAGAATACAGGATCTATTTTATCTTTAGCTACACATCTTCTATGATACTTAAAATTATGTATCACTTGAAACAATGAGATGGGAACTCTTCTCGCTTTCAGATGAGCAGGGCCAAGGCTGGTGTTAGTTGTGTGCTGATATGTAAATAATTTTGGTACTTCATTGTAACTGTTTTTTTCATTTCTCTATCAATCAAAATTTTCCCAGTTAGAGTGCGAAATATTCAATGACTGTCGTATGAGTCCAAGGTAATTATCTTCAAAATATTGTCATCAAACATTTTCACCATGAAGGCGACAGATTGGTCTTGTTTGTTAGTTTTTCTTTTGGCAAGTGCAAGTCTTGCTAGATGCTAATGTGATAAATTGCGAAGTTGGTCACGGGCTTCTATACGTTTTTTCCCATATTTCTCAACCCTCGAAGTAGATGTGAAATGTAGATTGTGATCGTGAACAATTCTTTTGCTGCTACGTTATGTTAGACTCTCGTGACCTTATACCTTTCTTGGCAACAGTTCCAAAGAGCAAAACGATTCATGTTTTTAAAAAAATCTTAGCATTTGGGTGAAGAAAGGCATTAATTGCCTTTTACATCATATTATACGGTCAAATGAAGCTGCTCTCACGCAAGCTTTGCATCAAATTGAAGCTTTTGATCTTGACTAACTGTAATAGATGCTTGGTATCGTTTGAATTTATGAAATTGAATGCTGAGAATATATAAAATTAGTGGAAATGAATTGGAAATTAATAGTTAGCAAAGTGTTGTTAATACGTTTCAGCGACATTGCATTCCGATTTCCAGCTTCAATCCCATAAAAAACACTGTAAAAGTTGGTTCCTACACTACACGTCTCATTTCGCATGGAATTCCAATTTTGAGGTCAATGGCTAGATTTAGCAAATCGGGAAATTTGTTGCCTTGCTGGTTTTCAGATACGTGTAAAATGCGTATTTTACTGAAGTCAGTCTGCCCTTGATGATGTAGTAAGTTGGTTTTAAGGACATGGAGATTCTGAGTTACCTATGGAGCATGTTCGATTTCCTTCAAAATACAGAGTGCTGTCACAACAAAAACCAACAATTGAATTAAGTATCCAAGCTACCGGTTTGATCCTTACTAGCCAACTAGAGGTAAATTTTACATGACGCGTTAGCCATATCACTCGAGAATAAAAATAACATTGGGATGAATTATCAATTTTTACTAGCATATTCATAGTTTCACCTATTTATCAGCAACTGAGCAAAGAAAACTTCCTTTTACACCAATGACAATCTATTGCTTCTCATAAGGAAAGCTTCTCAATCTCTACGATACGGTGCTGAACTGAGTCTAGTTGTGCATCAACTTCCAACTTTCCGCGGCTTCCCTGGCAAATGAAAAGCAGAGCTTCGTCGCCGAGTAGAGTCGTTGCCGTACTGTGGTTCCTGATCTCTACCAAGCTTAAGGCAAGGAAGTACAGCTATGGAGACCAGCAAGTGAAGCAACAAGAATAAACATCAGGATCTGGCCATGTAACCACGTCATGTACGAAAAGAGACCCCTGTTGGTCATTAGTTGTTGGAGGCATAGTTGCAGTTGATGAGATTGGTGCTGCTGTTGGACACATCCACGAGGTTTTCATAGATACTATAGATTTGCTTAATTTTCAAAGCTCCAAAAAGATCTAAAATGATTCAACTCCAATGGAACTTCAAGAAATATTCTTCTTGATTTGGTATTTTGTGCTTTTTCAGAAGAGTAGGGATGCAAACCCATCTATGGTTAAATTCTAAAGAACTCATAAATAAAGATCCAAATATTTCTAAAATAATTAATAAATTTATGGAAAATTAATAGTCAAATTTATAAAGTAATTTAAATATTAAAATAATTTAATAAATTAGAAAATTCAGTAAAGAAAAAGCGTAAAAGCAATTACAACTCAAATAACAAATTTAATATTTATCTTAACTAAGAATACATACTGTTTAAATAACATAGAAACAATATTTCAGTGGTGAATACATGTTAAGATGCGACCACATTGAAATTCAATGTCAGTGATATGTACTTTAATTTGCTTGTGTGCGTGACTGTATCTTTAACTAATTCCCAAAAGAAACCCGGTCATGTGTGAGGCTGTGTTCAAGCTGCTCGCTATCTAGTCCAGATCTTCTCTAACCTTAGCTTGAATCAGATCAACTTGGCTTTCATTTATATCTAAGAAGCCTCCTAAAAATAACATTTGAAGTACTCTTAAAAGTGTGATTTGCATTTTTTTTTTGAATTAGCTCATTCAAAGTCACTTTAGCTTTCTTTCTGGGTTTTTTTTTTTTGGCGACAAAGGGAAAAACTAAAATAAAACTAAACAACAAACAATACCCTAATTAGCGAAGGGCTCTTCGGTATAAGGCGCTATGCTGGTCGCGCTGAATTTGTCCTCAGACGGTCATCGGAGGCTCCTGCAAGATATGTAAGCCTGGGCTAAAAGGCACTGTAAGAGTAGCCATCCGATCTGCGCACTGGTTCCCTTCGCGATATACATGTTAGAGATATACCTCTCAATCTCGTTACAATAGACTTCGTGTACCTGCTACCAAAAAAGAATGGTCTGTTAAAGTCACTTTAGCTTTCTACTCCTAACTCTTGTAACTAGTTCATCAGGTCTATACATTGGATCCTTTGTTTGGTTAGCCATGCTCGCACTATTCCTCTCTCCTTCGAGAAGGATGCAACTTCAAATCATGACCTACTTCCAAAGGAATAAGTTCAATAATTCTAAAAGTAGCAATAATTTTATATTCACCAGGAAGCTCTAGCTTATAAAAATTATCAATGATTCTCTTAATAATTTAAAATGGACCATATCCTCTTAAATGTAACTTCGACTGCCTTTGAAATGAAAATAATTTTTCCTTACATGCACCTTGACGTGTTTATAAAATTGTTTCATCATCCAAACTTTTTTTGCCCATCTAAACTAAACCTTTCATCAATAGTAAAGGTAAAAAATTCAAAAGGTTAATAAATTAAAAACCTTAAAGCAATCTCGAACAGTAAATGATTAGTAGATGAATGTATACTCTTATTCTATGTAAACTCAACAAATAAAAAGCATTCTTCCTAACTCTTTGGCCTTGCTTGGTCGACATGAATTATTGCTCGGGAAAGTAATCTTTTTCTTAAAATTTATATTATCACGTTTGATTCATTTTTTTGAGTAGTTAAGAAAGTAAAAACTTTCCCAATCTAGGGAAAGTAGTAGCACTTTACTTAGATTCTAAATCCCAACACCTTCTTAGTATTTAGATCACTTTCGTCAAGAATTTAATCTAAAAAATACACTAGTCAATTTAACCATTTTTTCTCTCTCAATTCTACGACAACTCTTTTATAAAACCCTGCCTCCTCTTCAACCAATGTTACGAATACCACATCGAACTTGGTACCGGATTGAGTTCTGGTACGGTACTGTACCGGTACCTGTTAATACCGAGTACCATTTCAGGTAATTTTTTAAATTTATGAAATAGTCCCTAAATTTTTTTAAAATTGACAAAATAGTCTATTGTCATATTATACAGTTGTACTGTATGTTTTTAACCTGTCTCCAAAAATCATAATAATAAATAATAATCACAATTTTAATGTAATTTTTAATTTAATAATTATTAATAAATATAATTAAAATTAAAAAATATTTTTAAATATATAAATTTCAAATAAATTTTGATTTAATAATTAAAAAAATATATAATAAATATTATTTTATAAATAATAATTTTTAAATTATTTATTTTAAAAATAAAATATTTTTATTAATACTTTATTAATAATATTATATAAAATATTAAAATAAATTTCAATAAAATAATTTATTTTTAAGTTTTATTTAATTTATAATTGTTATTAGTAATAAAAATATTTATTATTATTTTAAAAACAAAAATTAAAAATTCACAATAATTATAAAAGTTGAAATAAATCAAAATAACTAATTAAAAAAAATTTTTAAAAAAAGGGGGGAAGAAGAGATAACAGGGAGAGAGGGAAATTTTAAATTTTTTTTGAAAATTTTGCAAAAAGTCCCCCCTATTTTTTAAAATTTTGAGTATCGGCTGATATTTGCCCGCTATTTTGAATACCGACCGGTACTATCCGAAACGAGCTGATACCGACCGGTATTTAAATTCGATACAACCCACCATTTATTTCAACTATTCTTATTGTTCTCTCATTAGTAGGATTTTAAATATTTTTGCTCGGAAGTTTCAATCGACAATCTTCATGTTCATATTTTTCTTTATTTAACGATTTCAATTTTTATTTAATTTGTAGGGATATAATTAGAAACACAAGTCAAAATTAAGTTACATTCCATAAAATGTTGTTGCATACCAAACACTATAATAAGAATCCACCAAACTTTCCTATTAGCATTGTTACAAGTATCCAAACATGTGAATATCTTTACTTTCTATACATTTATTTTCTGAAGAATCATATTCCAAATTCACTTTATTTTCCTACCAACCAAACAGGACCTTTATGGTCTTTTGAATGATAACATGAAGTAAAGTGGATAAAGTCTTATTTACTACTTTAGTTTGACCATCGGTTTGAGGATAATTAGTAGTATAAAATAGTAACTTTGTTTTCAACTTACCCTATAAAATTTTCCACAACTATGAAACTTAGTGCATTGACCACTCACTATACTCTTAAGTAGTCGTATGACTTTCCTAAAGAATAAATCATCAACATTGGTTGCATTATTAGCTTTATTATAAAGAATAAAATATGTCATCTTACAGAACCTATCAACTACTACAAATATCATCACCTTACAAAGTCTTTAGATATACAATACTAAAGTAATTTTCAATATCACACCATTTATTTACATATTCAAATCCTAAAAATTTTGCATTTAGAAAAGACGAATATACCTTTGAGATTATGCATCAACAATCATATTTTCTTAACCTTATTTATATTTAATAACATATGAAAAGGTCTCAGTGAATTGCATCATGCTAATATGTCATTTCCTCAACTTATTGTGTCCCTTTAAATGCTTTAATGAGTTATAGTTAGTATGTATAACAAACTCCTTAGTTAATGCATAGAGATAGTTACTATAACTTGGGTAGTTTAAGGTTTCCCTATTGAGTTTGTCACTAAAGTAGGCTATTGGCATCTTGTATTGCATCAAAAAAAATATCTAATACTTATTCCTAAAACATCACACTCAATCTAAAAATTTTAGTATTGCATCAAAAAATATCTAATACTTATTCTTAAAACATCACACTCATTCTAAAAATTTTAGTAAATTGAGGTAATGCTAAAAAAGGTGATAAACGAATCCTTTCTTTAATAATATTGAATTTTTTCATTTATTATCCTAATAAAATCTTAAGAACTTTTTGACAATTTTAGTAAGTGGTGCCATAATTATATTAAAATTCTTATGAAACTTTCAATAAAAACTAGCCAAACTATGACAACCTTAGTTATTGATTTAGATTTTAGTTATTTCTTAATTACTTCTAACTTTTCCTCATCTATCTTAATGTATTTTTCACTAACAACATAACTAAAAATCATAATCGTCTCTATGCAAAAGGAAGAAAATAAAAATCATAACTGTTTCAATATAAAAGGTAGAATTTTTAACATTAGCAAACATTTGTATAACTGTTTCAATATAAAAGGTAGAATTTTTAACATTAGCAAACATTTGTACCTTTCTCAACACATCATACAAACATTTCAAGTGATAAATATATTCCTCTAAATTTTTACTATACACTATAATGTTATTAAAATAGATAACTATAAATCTACCTATGCATGCATGTAATTTATGATTCATTGATTTTATAAAAATAATAGTAACATTAGTAAGACCAAATAACATAACTAACCACTAATACAACTTATACTTAGTCTTAAAAGTAATTTTAAATTCATCCCTTTATCTTATCCTATATGGTGATATCCAATCATCAAATCAATTTTATAAAATATGCAGGAACCAAGCAATTCATCTAGCATATCATCTACCTGAGGAATATGATGTTTATACTTTACCATTATATTATTGATAGCTCAACAACCAACACACATTTGCTAAGTATCATCCTTCTTAGGCACAAGCACTGGAGTTATATAAAAGGACATACTTTTCCTTATATACCCCTTAGCCATCAAATCCTCTACTTACCTTTAAAGCTCCTTTGTCTCCCTAAGATTGCTTCTATAAGTTTGTTTGTTAAGGCTTACATACTCTAGTATGAAATTGTTTTGATGCTCAATCTTTGAAATGGGTAGTAGTCCATTAGGAATATCATCAGTTACACACCTTCATACTCCTTTAACAAAGAAACAATAACACTAGAAAGACTTATGTTAAGTTCTTTAACACTAAAATGAGCCTTTTTATATAAAAGTATAATCATAAGTCAATTAACATAAAAAGAAAATTTAAGATCACTGCCTTTTACATAATAAACCACTTGTTTTTTTCCCTATTAATTCTTTCTTTTTAGCTCTCCCTCTCTCCTTTTTTCATAATTAATTCTTTCTTTTAATCTTTTACTCACTCTCTATTTTTCTTCTCTCACACTATTCTTTTCTTCGTTCTCTCTTTTTAACTTCAATTAGGCCTCATAGACCTATTTAGATGTTAAATATATAAGGATAATCTACTTGTTATCCTTCATAAAGGTGTACAGATTTTTTAAGTCATCATTTATAATTTTTTTATCATAACGTCACATCCTTCCCAGTCGAACTTATCCAACTTGGATAGGTACTACATCATATAGTACTTTATTATTATACCAAGAAATAGAGAAAAAACCACCATTTTTTTGTTTGCCTTAATCTCAACACATTTGTTAAGCCACTGATGGTTATATAATTTTGGATGTTTCACAGTATGTAAACTTAACTTCTCTACAAAAAGTAGTGCTAGCTTCATTACTGTAACCTCTTCCATCAATAACTATAATATATAACTTACTATGAATGTGTTATCTATTATGTAATATATTATCCCTTTGTTGCTCTAACTCATTTTACTTAATTTTAACATTTAGTTGTCTCTTATTACCAAGTGTCTCACCTTCAACGACATACTTAACACCATCATCAATGACATTATCAAATGGTGGTGTAACTTCCTTTTCATCTTAATAAATTTCACTCTCCACCTTTCCATTTTCTGTCATGATCATAAATCTCTTATTTGTACATTTAGATGCAATATGCACTATTCTCAAATAACAAAAATATTTAATGTCTCTACTTTGAGAGGGTTGAGAATCACTTTTATTTTTTTCTTATTGTAGACGTTCTTTTAGCTTTGGACAACATGAATTTTTCTTTAAAATAATCCCTATAATCCTTTTTATTAGATCTTTATCAATTGAGTACTTTAATACAAATTTCCCTTTTAACTATCTCTCCACTTTCATAGCCATATGCACCATATCTTTTAACTTAACATAGTGTTATTGCTCTACCATAATAGTTATATCTCAATTTAAACCATTCAAGAACCTTTTCATAGCCACTTCTTTATCCTAATAAACATTGGCTAGAATCGTGGCCACTTTTATCTCCTTAAGATAATCTTTCACACTTTTCAAACCTTAAGAAAGTTTATGCAATTTTTAATACAAGTTTTATAATAATAACTAAGCACTATCTTCTCCTGATTGGAGCCTTCACTTCATTCCAAAATTATATAAGATTCTTATTTTTTTCTCCTATTATTCATCGATTAATCCTATTAGATAATGACATAATTAGTGAACTTGTCACAACCCAACTGTTGGCCCCTAATTTTTTTATTTGATTAAACATGATTATATTAATTTTGGGGTCTTGCTAGATTTATATATGTTGAAATTAATTAGCATGTTAATGTTAATGAGATTATGTGATATAGGTGAATTGAATTAAAGTTAAGGTGATAAGTTGCATAAGAGGTATTGTTGGAAGATTACTTAAGTGGTAAATTCTTAAGGCATTGAAGTAAGGGCAAAATGGACTTTGTGCAATCATTAATGGTATAAAAGGGAAGAAAATTTGGTATCTTTTATTAGGAAGAAGCCAAAAACGTGATTAGAGGAGAGAAGAGGGAGAGAGTGTCGTATCAGGAGAAAAGAGGGGAAAGAAAGAAGAGCAAGCTAGGTTATGATTTTTTTTAGCCTTCAAGAGTGATTTTTGAAGTTGTTCAAGAAGGATAAAGAAAGAGGAAGATTAGAGCTTCCACTAAAGCCTAGAAGCTCATTGTTTGGTGAAGATTTAAGGTAAGTTGATTTTAATCTTTTGGAGTTTTGAAAGGTTTTTGGTTCAAAGAACTTAGGAAATGTATGGGTATGAGTATTTTAGGATCAATTTCATGCATTTGGTTCTTTGGGTTTTCCAATTTGAATTTTATTGATTTGAGATTTTTGTCAATGTTGAAGAAAATCAGGAGAGGCAAGAGGGGCAAGAGGAGAGACATCTTTGAGCAAGTTTTCAAGCAAGGAAACTAAGGTGGGTTATATTTTTATAATTGAGTTAATAAGCTATAAATGTTCTTCAAATAAATGGAATTAATGATTTTTCCAACTACCTCATAATTCAGCATTTATTGTTCTTTAAATGATTGAAAATTTGTCATATATTGTTGTGTGTGAATTTTAGGAATGAATTCAAATTGCTTCACAATGGTTGTATTTGTTGCTTTTGATTGAGTTGAAAAATGACTTTTATGCTTGGTATAGGAATGTGGTTGTTGAATTGTGAAATATTTCATGTTCATGAAAGACAAGTTTTCAAAAACGAGCCATATAGGCAAAATGTTTTCAATTCATGAATTACATGTTATGTGGATTTGGTGTATTCCATCCAAGAATTGTCACGTGCACGTTGACTAAGTTAAGGCTTCTCCTGCCTGCCCGCTAGTGGCACGGAGCTCCTTTATGGACTCTCCCAAGTTTACGACTACACAAGACCATTATGTGGAATTGTGTAGTTCGTCATGTTTATGGATCTGCCCAAACCATTATAATATGCTTATGTGTTTACATGTGTTGACAAGTTGGATGAATACTTGACTTATGTGAATTGTGAATTGGTTTGACAAGTTGAGAAATATATGTTTTATGGATTTTTGTGAGAAATTGCTATGACAATGAAGGTTTTCAATGGTTTTTGCTTATTACCGGTTATAAAAGTGTTACCCACGAGTGTTAATCTCAGCCCCACTCCTTCCCATCCACAGGCATTGAGCAAGATATTGACTGATCAAGTCGAGCGTCAAGGCATCACTTCAATTTGCACCTTTTGTTCTTTTGAAGTTAGACTTTGTAAAACAAGGCTTTAGTTGCATTTTGAGAAATTATTATTTTTGCAAAGTTTGTATTTTGGATTATGTTGTAAGGTGGCTCGAAATGCCCACTAAAGCCTTATAAAATTCTTATTTTGATGCAAATGAAATACATATACATTATGTTTGCTTATGGCTTTTCAAGTTCTTACATTGCTATTTTCAAGTTTTCATATAGGTAGGAATTGTGTTCTGAATTCAAGGGAAAATCTGGAATGATCTTGGTAGAACTGGTAAAAATTGTTTTCTTGGAAGTTGTGGATGATCTTTCTAGCTTTCCAATGTTATAAAGATTGTAATTTTTCGATATCGTAGTGGAAAGTTATGATCATTACAAGTTATGATGCTGCATAGGATGTGTGTATAGGACAGCTATGGAGAATGATGGGAAATTGTGGTTTTGATGAATCAAACGGGGAGAATTGAGAGTTTTATGAGATAATTTTGGTGTTTGAGTTGTTATGAAGTGATTTTGCATTGGAAGAGTTGAATTTGGGAAGATTATGAGTGAATATGATGTTAGATTGGAAGTAGGAAGCATTAGAGAGGCTTTGGAGGGGTTTGGAGAACCCCTATGTGTAACATCCCATCCCCGACAGGAAGGGTAAAATAGTAAATTGGCATAGGATGAGATTAATAGGGATTTATTAGTATTGTCCATGCATACTGGTACTAGTGAACAGTGAAATCTGTGCACATGAAATAACTGTACA
>JAOTAX010000008.1:25074770-25088330 GCA_025629825.1 Erythroxylum guanchezii | reverse complement strand
TAAAACACATAATGGATCACTCAAATGAATTTTTCAAACACAATTACCACGTTATTCACAATAAAATTCCGTTTAGGGCCAATACCGGGGAAATAATCATGAATGTATGTACAGTTATTTCATGTGCACAAATTTCTCTGTTTACTAATACTAGTATGCATGAACAGTCCTAATTAATTCCAATCACTCACACCCCTAGCCAATTTACTATTTTACCCTTCCTGTCGGGGGTGGGATGTTACATAAAATGCCATCAAATCCCTATATCTATAGTAAAGATGAGATTTCAAATTAATCAAAGCTGATAATAATAAAATAGTTCTAACAATATACAATAATCAATGTGTTACAATATTAAAATAGTTAATATAAGGGAAATCTAATATATTCAAGACTACGGCGGCTCTAGACTCAAAGGTCACCAACAAACATACATTGAATCACTGAAAAGGAAAAAAGACCGACAAAGTACCTTGTTAAAAGAGATCTGAAAAGAAGATCTTGAAAAAATAGTTGAGGGGAGTCAGACCTTACTGAGTGAATTAATACTATGGATATGTTATGCTCTCCTAAGTATTTCAAATGATACATATATATGTATATATTTATAATGTTTTACATCTGTAATGCAATTTCATAACATAATGATTTTTTTTCATAAATATGCATGCATTCTCCATAAAAATATCATGTTACATAATCATCTCAATCACAAATAATAGTGAAGGAATGACGAACCACCAATGACATACCCTTTACCCATAGACTATAATCATTGGGGTTCTCTTGTTCCATATGGGTCACTTGGTCCAATGTAGTGGACTGTCGTCCGAGCGCCATACTCGACCGAACTACCACAGCCTCACTACGACATGATTGTCGTTCAAGAGCAAGCTCGACCGAATCGACATAATCATGCTACCTCTTATGTACCATTTATTGATTGGTGTCGGAGAGCAAGCTCGACTGAACCGCCCCAACTATGTCATATCTAAATCAATAGACCCAATACTAACCCAAATCTATACCCGACTAATGACTCACTATGCGCATAACCTAGGGACACCCACTAGGTAACTCATACTATAACAATCCTCCACATTATCACATAACAAACAAGCACAACATTGCACAACAAAAATATGTATACATATGTCAATCCATATGTATGAATGTCATGAGTGCATATGAAAATGATGGTGATTTGTATGATGAATATGAAATTCTAATGCATGTTCATAACCATGAATATTAACTCACAAGTAGAATGCGCTCCTTCGTGTCGAGCCTAATGTCTAGAAGTGAAGGGTTCAGCTCCTGATTAATCTATTGAAAAAAAAAGTCATAATGACTATTAGGATTTAAAACCTAAACCAATTTTAGACACTCTGAGCATAAGACCATGACACAATATTAAAGAGCTCCATTTTCTATTTAAAAAAGATGATGTCATGTTTTATAAGGAACCTACTGAAAATTTCGGCAGAGTTTCTCCTTTAAAATAGACATTCCCTTTTTGAAAAAAGGGTAATTCCTGCAATGAAAAAACACTTCTATGACCACTAGTAATAATATCTCAATTTGACCTTCCAAACTACACGTCCATGCCCCATTGAGTCCACATTTACATTGTAAAAATTAATAATAAATCCAATCATAATTCAAGTATACCAAATTCTAACTCATGCACCCTCATTTATATACTCAATTTAATCAATTTCATGCATTTCTATAAGAACTTAACCCTTTTTTAAATTTTATCTCACAAACTATGAAGAATTTCAATACGTTGGTTTTATGAAAACTAATCTACATAATATTTTAGAAATTTTAAAATTATTTTCGATCATTTCTGGGCTAGTCAAAAAGTCACCACGTCACTAGAGCATGTGGTACATGTGTCAATGTTGGAGGGGCGGTGATCTTCACCACCTACCTAGAAATGACGAGCTTACCTTTAGGAATTCAATGGCATTAGTCTCGTGTCGAAACTCCTTCCGATTTGTAAGAATCAAAGGTTTAAAGCTCAAAGGTGACTCATTTTTATTTACCAGCAAAATGGGCCTATAAGTGTCAAGTTTTCCTCTTTTCCTATGCTTTTAGGGCCGTTAGACGTGATGGTGGTGTTAGTCTCACCAAAAATGACTAAAATAGGAGATCAATGATTTAACTAAATGAACCAAAAATTTCAGTGATGATTCCTCCAAATTCGGGTCGTTTTTTAAAAAACAAGTTTATGGGTTTTGTAGAACATCCCAAGAGCTTTTCGTAAAGCCTTAGGTCGTCAAAAATAGTGGTTGGACGGTGAAGTTATGAGTGTCAGAAGTTGGGAGTGAATAGTAACCTATAGGGAAAAGAGTTTAAGAGAGAAATGAACTTAAGCTTTCTTAAACTCAACTTATACTTTTATAGGCTTTTCTTTTTATTGGTCCATTATGAGTAATCTAACAAAATTTTGGATCATTACAGAACTTTACCATAACTAGCTTTAATTTCTCCTCCTCAAAATAATTATGGTAGTCAAAAAGCAATTACATCATTTTCTCTCAATCTAAATAAGATTCTAGATCATGTCTACCTTTAAAGTGGACTGATTTCATCATGATACTTCTGAGATTCATATCCATAACATCTAGATTAATAAGCTCCCTCATCGGTTACCATTCACACCTAACTTCTCTTCTAAACTTAAATATGATCCTTTTAACCTCAAACACTAGATCAACTTTGTCAACCCTTAAATCATCATTCTATTTATTAACTTCCATTACATATGTCTTATTATGCCTAGTATCTCTTCCCTTTTAAAAACTAAGGTTGTTGTTTCCCATGAAATTTAAGAATTTGATGCGATAACTTCTTTAACATGTCTTTCGACTCATCATACATCATAATTATTCTCTCAAATTTTTGTTACATAACCTACATTAAGTATGTGTTGTCTTTTTCTTTGGTGTTAAATCACTTTTAAAAGAAATATTTACAAACTTCAAGAAAAAGTAACTAAAGAAAAATCTTCACACTCTCGTTTATATATATACTCTTAAAAGATATAAAACAACTAGTTTTTTTACTCTATATTTGGCTTTTCTTGATGCAATCTCACAAGCTCTTACTTTTTATCATTCTTTACTTCCTTTTCAAGCACTTTAAACTAGCAATTTCAACCTTTTAAATGTCCAAAAACCAAATAAATAATAGTTAAGAAAACAAATTAAGTTACTAGTTAAGTAAGAAGTAAGGGAATCAAATAAATCAATGGAAGTATAGCAAGGATTAAATTAGCCCAAATTTTTAAAAACTAAGATTTTTATCAATTTTCAACTATAAGAATAACTATAATTGATTACACAATTGAACAACCATATATGGGTTAATTTCCTTATAAAATAGTTTCAACACAACATATATATATATATTGTAACCGCGTATTTTTGATCGAATAATAATGTTGTTCTCATATTTATAACAATCTAGTATAAAAGGCATGAAACAATAAATTGAACCAATCAAAAACCATAAAACGAGAAGAAGTGATAAAAAACCCTAACTAAGATGATGATATAATTTGATTTTTTTTATTGAAACTTTAGAAACAAAGAGAAGATTCATTAAGAAAATAAGGATTTATATGGAAATAAATTTAAAATAAGAAATAGAATAGAATTAATGAAACAAAATGGCAGGATATATAAACTTGGTTTAAAATCAAACTATAATACCAATGATGTAAAACCATTTAAAGTTAAAACATAGAAAAAGCCATGAAAATGATTAAGATGTTACCAAGAAAGCCAAATTAAATTTACAAGGAACTTCCTCATTAATTATAAGGAACCAAGAACCAAATTCATAATGTAATTTGAAGTTCATAAAGAATAAATATTTGATAAGTTTAGAAGTTCAGTGAAGAACAAGGTTGAAAACACCCATGACTTTCAAATAACAAAAGTAAGATATCTAAAAATTATCTCAACTAAGAATATAAAACTATTTATATAATAAAGAATTAGGATTTTGACACAGACATAGGTTAAGACACATATATGTTCCAGACCATGTATAATACTAGAATTTAAACCAAGTGATAAGGGCTCTAATCCACCTGTTTGTGTGACTATGTCTTCAAAAATAAATTCTTAAGAGGAACATGATTTTGTACGAGTTTAAGTTTAAATTGCCTATATCCAAGGATGGACATGACCAATAATATGGCGTTTTTAATAATGTATCCACTAAATATGAGTCTTAAGCCTTTAAATCTTTTTCAACCTTAGCTTGAATCATGTTAACAAGTGATTGGTCTTATATCGGGTCTAATAAGCCTCCAAAATAGTTCTTGAGGTGCTTTTACAGTGTTATCGACATATATATATATCTTGAATCAACCTAGTGAAATCGTCTTTAACCTTCTTAGTTCTAGCTTTTCATATGCAATGGGTCCTTTTATTACCTAAAAATGCCCACATCAAATTATAAAAAATGAAAAATGTTTTCCAAAAAATGACCAAAACTTATTTGAAAATTCATTTTTTTGATTATGTATTCCTAATTAATATGGTTAAAACTTTATATACTTCACTCTTTTCTTGTCTCATTATACTTTAGGTATTCTCATATTGAAGAGTGATCGTATTTTGATGAAAATAAGTATGATTGTATACTAGCCTCGTGATCATAGGAAATAAGTATGATTGTATGCTAACCTCATAACCAAAAGAAATATTATAACTTTTTACTTTTACATATATTAGAATTTATTAATGTATCTAAAGTGTTACATAGTTTAGAGAACCTTTAATGTTTAAAAGGTTCATTTAAATGTAAAATTTAGAAATAAAACCTCAAGTTTTGGTGTATTAAGATAAAGTGTTACATTTTTAGTCAATTTTTATAACTAAATCATGTTATAAGTTGCTCTAAGTAAGATCAATTTTGTTAGCTTTATTGCATTTCAAAACAATAATCCTTCCTAAATTCTTATCCTTGTTTGATAAGTTTTAAAAATTTTGTTAGTAATAAGTGAAATTTAGCAGATGAAATACCCAATATAAATTATTAGTTTAAGGAAATAAGTAATTTTAGACAATAAAATAGCAATAAAGTAGGGAAAATAAGAAATACAAATTTTACATGGTTTAGTTTTAATTGGACAAATGTAGTGGAGTACATAATATATGGAAGATGGTTTAACTGTCAAATCCAATAACCCACATATGATCAAAAACCTGATAATAACAAATTAATTAATTTAACTAGCTTTCTTCCTCTCTTTGGTTACAATTCTCTTTATAACTTTAAAGTTAATCCTATCAAACTAAAATTCAACTTCTATTTATAGGAAATAATTTAACATGTTTTTAACCACTAAACTAATAGTTTCCCCTCCAATGGAAACTCCTTAGTTCTGTCAAGTACCCCTGCCTTCTCATAACCTAGTCCTCCCTCTCCTTACCTTAACCCTCGCTTATCTTGGAAGTAGGTGATGGGGGAATCCACTTTCAATAAACTGCACTACTATCCTCTAGACATTACTAATGCATTTAAAACTACTTAGTTGCCCCATTTTTACAGATTCTTAACGAAGGAGCTAAATATTGGTTCTCCTCATTGATTGGATTCTTTATTGGCTAAAGTTTTGCCTTCCTTATGATCAAAACATAGGCTCAAACTAGTAGAAATCAAAAGGGATTGTGGATTTGTTTTTAAGTGCGGATGGGATGTTCTTGTTTAAATTTGCCTCTAAAACTGGTGTATATGGGGTGTTGAAAGGAGGTCTATAACATTTCTTCAGTCTCCTAATTTTCCAGTATTCTTGGAAACTTAATATCAGTTTGGACAAATCCCTTTATAAATAGATCACCATTTAGGTCAACTACCACAAAATCTCACTTTTATGTTAGACTATTAAGGGCTTAAAATACTTATCTAACTCCATTGAGGTTCCCATCTACTTGGATGAGGCTACTGCTTATAATATTATAATTGGATATGCATAAATATATATCCTATTAGGGATGAAACAAGATTTCCCATATTTAATCCTAATGCTAAACAATGAGAGAATGATTCACTAGCAGAGGATGTCGTCAAGGTTTTCTAATTATGGAGACCTACCTAAAAATAGCAAAGTAAAGGTGGGAAAGCTACTAGTAGAATGTTCAAAAAAGGAGATTTTAGAGCGCATATGGCTATGATCAAACTCTCACTATTAATTAGACAAAAATTCAATCAGTCATCCCTAGTAATGATATAAAAACTATAGATGAGGATATAATTAATGGCACAAATGCTATTATAGAATGTGATGCAATTACAAAACCTCTTATTCATAAAACTAAAGTTGCTATTGAAGAGATAATGACCATCCTTTATAACATAAATAAGCAATTAGACTAACCTTAAAGACAATAAGAGAAGGATCTTACTCCTGTTACTTAAGTACAAGAGGATAGTTATAACCAGGGACGGAGCCAGACTCAACTCTAAGAGGGGGCCGGGGGCCAGATGGAGCCTAGAGGGTGGAGGCATTTTCAATCTGACGAAGGAGGGCTGTGCGTGCAGAGTTGAAAAGAAGAGAAGATAGAGATTTTTTTTTAAAAGGGGGAGCCACTTATATTTGTAATTTTAAAAATTTTAATTATATAAGTAATTTTTTAAAAAAAAATATTTGAAAGGGGGGGTCATGGCCTCCCTCCCCGGTAACATGGCTCCGTCCGTGGTTATAACCCCTCATCTATAAACATCTCAAATGGTTTTAATAAGGGATTTAAAACAGTAGGTGAAAGGAAGTCTGCTCTTAAAAATATAATAAAGTACGAGGGTGCTGGAAACACTCTTAAAACAACAATATGTTTTTGATTATTTGACAACAATAAAGCCTCTTATTGCAGGACTTTTACAAAGCAAGATAAAAGTTAAGAGCTCTAAGAATCAATTTTTTCTTAATAAAAATTTGGAGATCATCGATAACTATGAAGCTCACATCAATACGAGAATAATGTTATGATCCTAGCAAGATCAAAGTACTCAGTTACTCTCTGATAATTTAATGTATTCATTTGTGCGTGGAAATGTTGGGGACTAGACTTATATGGATCTCTTCTGTATATGCTTTCAATTTAGCTTTTTAAAAATTGACCTTACGAAACTTTTTGAAAAGTTATTATAATATTACTAAGTCACCTTGGATAATATTAAGGAATTTAATAGTATCTACTTTGCTTTAAAAGCTAAAGGAATTAGATGAAATAGGAACCTTTGCAATGATTTTAGATCACGTGTCTCTATTTCAGAAGTCACTACAAAAAGCAGACTTGGAGAAGTTGCTGGTAACACTGGCTCATAGAAATACCAATAGAATCACCTTTCTAAGACTTAAGGATGGCTCTTTAATCATCCATCAGTCACTCCTGTTTGATCATGCTTTTGAATATTTTAGCAAATCAGTGGGCTCCCAAGCTTTATACTCCTTATCGTTATAACTCTAAGCTCCTTTATTCCTAAACTTCTCACGTTCGAACTGTGAGATTCTCACCATGCCTGCTTTTAAAGATAACATTGAGAAAGCACTCTTATGTTTAAACCCTAACAAAGCATATGGAATAGGTGGATTTAATGCCTTCTTGTTTCGAAAATACTAGAATATTCTAGAGTCTCGTATATGTAAAGTAGTCCTAGAATTATTCTTCAATGCTAAGTTACTAAGAGTCTAAAACAAGAAACATTTGCGATTGATCCCTAAAGTTTCAACACCTAATTCATTAAGGATTTCAAAACTATTGCCTATTGTAATACTTTCTACAAGCTAATTAGCAAACTCCTTTCCAATAAGTTGAAACTAGTGCTCCCTTACATCAATAATGACACCTAGGTTGCCTTCATTAATGGAAGATCTATAAGAGACAATATTCTACCTGTCCAGAAAATTGTAAAGAATTACTTTGTCATAGGTTTAAACTCCAATTATGAAATGACCTTTGAATTAGTGGTTTGGATGTTCATTATTGACTCTCTGGAGACCTTTGGATTTCCCTTTCTATTCATATCCTAGATAACCAGTGCATTAAAACTACCTATTATAATGTTCTCATTAATGGTGAGGCCTCAAAGTTGTTTAAAGGGCTAGAGGGATTAGGTCATTTGATAACTTAGGATATATCAGTGTTTTAAAAACCGGACCGGACTGGCCGGTTCGATCGGTGACCAATCGGCTATCCGGTCCAATTCACTCCTAAAAACCGATTCTCAATTGAACCAATGAGAACCGGTCAAAATCGGTCAATTGACCGGTCAAACCGGTTCGGTTCGACCACTGGTTCAATGAATTTTTTATTTTTAAATATTTTTTTATATTATTTGATATATTTTTGTATTTTTTAATATTACTAATATTATATATAATTAAATATAATTATTGTATAATTATGACGTCATACCGGTTCGACCGGTGGTTGAACCGGTCGAACCGATCAAACCGGTGACCAATAAGATATCCGGTTCGATGTCCGGTCCGGGTTTCAAAACACTAGGATATATAACGCTTCTTGTACAAATGACATTGTGCTTTTTTTAAAGCTGATTTAACATCAATCTCCTATCTTAAGAATTCCCTGGATAAGTTCAATTAGTCATTAGTTTTAAAAGTCAACAGTGGTAAGAGTTATATAATGTTCTTAGATGATGCATCTCATAGATTGTAAGGACTCACAGATCGCTCTAGATTGCCTTTGAAAATGCCTCCTTTCAGTTACCTTGTTGTGCTAATTACCTTAATTAGAATCTCCTTCAATGATTTGTAGAGGCTATATGATTTGGTAATTAATAAAATTGGATATTGGTGCAACAAATCATTATATTTTGCAAGAAGGATACAATCAATGTCCTCTGTGCTTAGCAATATATATGTATATTGGGAAAGGCTTTTTAGGAAATTTCTTTAGTAAGGAAAGCACAAAAAAAGCCTTATGTTAAGGTAGCTTAGAAAATAGCATGCTTACCGAGATATGAAGGAGCCATAGGAATACACTTAATCAAAGTGATGCAAACGGTGTTCTTAGCTAAGAAACTATATGGAATACTTAAAACAAAAAGTCCTTTCAGGTTAAATGGGTCCATGATCATTATATAAGGAACAAAAACTTCTAGACATTCAAGATCAAAAGAGACACTTCATAAATGTTGGTCCAAATACTTAATTAAAAGAACTGGTTGTTTCCACACATTAAATGCTTTGTTGAAAATGGAAACAGAACTTGGCTATAGTATAATGATTGGGGTTATATAGGACCCTGTATAGATACCTAAACTACCAAAATCTTAGGCTTCTCTATTTTGAGATGACTATGGTAACTGGGTTACTAGTTTTATGACAATACGAGCAATATGTTATTCCAATAATATTTTTCTAACTATTCCCTTCAGATAGATGAAGAGGACAATATAATATGGATCCATAAGTTCCTTAAATGCTTCTTTAATGTTTCATGTAATGAATTGATATGAGATCGTGCCCTTAAAGTCAAATGATTCAAGCTTGTTTAGGAAAATTTCCTTACTCCTAGAGTATCCTTTATACTTTAGCTAACTGTTAGGGATAATATAGTTCACCAGACAAAATCAAAGGACTAACTCTATCAGATCATTCTTATATACTCTGCTAAGGAACTAATGAGAGCCATAATCATTTGTTCTTTAATTAACCCTTTGCAAATAAACTACGGTAGAAGATATAAGTGTTATATAACAAATTCTCATATGCAAATTCCTGGAGTGGCATACTTAGCTAGGACGCTGATCTCAACCATTTAAGTAAGGATGACCACACCCTTTTTAGATAACACCATTTACATAATATGGTGGGAAAGAAACTCCAGGATTTTTAGGAACAAACAAGATGTTAAAGTTGTCATCCAAATCAGCATATGCAAGAATAGAGAAATATTCTACCCAAAAGCCCTTCTCTGGCATTATTACCAGATTTGGCTCAAAGATAGGGTTATAACCTCTTCTTGCTAGCTTACTCCTACAAATAGTTTCTACAGACAAATGGTATTGCCACCTCAATATTGCTGGTGTAAGGCTCAAGGGCCTAGAATTCATCTTTTGTAAAAGAACAAAATTGCACCAAGGCAAGGCTGATTGTCTTCCTTAAGTCTACTGCCTGAAGTGAACTCTCAAACTAGCTTATCCTTGTAATTCTTTACAAACGTAGAATAGAACATAATGTGTTGTATATAGATTTCATGTTATATACATCTTGGTTTAGCTAGTTCTTTCAATTGTAACTATTGAACATATTGCATTCATGCTTCCTTTTTGGAAGTATATATTTCTTTAATTTCTAAAAAATATTTAAAACTTCAAAATAACAAAAGGCTTATTCCTTATATTCATCAAATTATCTAACATGCTAATCTCTTTTTTCAAAAAATATCTTCATAAGAAATAATATCTTGAACAAAATAATACCTAATGCAAATATGATTTGTCCTGTTAAGAAATATATGATCCTTAGTCAAATATATATCAATTTGACTATCATAATGGACTATAAAGGCCTTAAAATCTAAATTGAGTTTAGTAAACAAATATTCAACCAAATAGTCTCTTTTAAAGCTTTTATAACAACCATATACTCATCCTATATACCAGATAGTGCAACTATAGCCTACAAATTTGCTTTCTAACTAACTGCACAACCACCAATAAAAGTTACATAGCTCATAAGAGACATCCTTCTATCAAGATTACCTACATAATTTGAATCAACATAGCTAATTAATCATCTTTATTTTTTACCAAACACTAAACATATATTTATACTACCTAATAAGTATCCTATAATTTATTACCTGCTAGTGTTTCTTTTTTAAGACTGATATATATATATGAAATATTAGGATGAATGCATACTGTAACATATATAATGCTACCAACTACATTAAAATTGGGAATATGAGATATATAATTAACATTATGATCTATCTCTAGTGAGTGAGCAATTGGAAGTCTAAAACGAGTTATGACTGGAGTATTGATAGGTTTGGAATTACTCATGCTAAATCTCTCTATATTAGTTATGATAAATCTCTCTAAAACATTCTCAATATAAATATGTTAGGTAAGGCCCAATATCATTTTATTTTTATCTCGATGTATCTCCTTACTAAGAATATTTTTACAACTCCTAAATATTTAAATTAAAATGCATTACTTAACAAGGATTTCAATTGATTAACTTCATATATATATCTTTAGTAGCAGTAAATATATGATCAATATACAACAGCAAATAAGTGAATGACTTATCAGAGAGTCTCTTAAGATAAACATAACATTCATACTTACTACGATTATAGTCATGACCAATCATAAATGATTCAAAGTATTTATACCACCAAGTAGGTGATTGTTTCAACTCATAATTTTTTTTTCAATAAGTAGACGTTATATTCTTTTCCTTTAACGGTGAAACTTTAGGTTGCTATATATAGGTTTTCTCTTCGAGATACCATGCAAAAATTTTGTTTAACACTTATATATTCCAACTCAAGGTGATACATAACAATAAGTACAATTAAAATATGAATAAGGAGTATTTTATAATAGGATAAATTATATCATTAAAGACAACTTCCTTTTTTGACTCTTACCTTTCTATAACTAATTGGGTCTTATAACTTATGTCTTCCAGTTTTGGAATGTTATCTTTTCTTTATCCATAAAGATCTATTTTTAACCAATGATCGTCTTAGTGAAAATTTTAGTAACTTCTAAGTTTAAGTTTTCTAGAGGGGCTCAATTTCATTGTGCATAACTACACTCGGTTCATATATAAGAAATATATACCTTTTCAATATTGATTCCAATTTAACATATTTAACATATAAATATTTAGAATAACCAAATATATAAAAATTATAATAACTAGAATGTTTACTAAACTATACTTCTTTAGGAGTAACAAAATCAAGAGATGTGTAAGGAGAGTAGTAGCCAAAGAACATGTCGTGTATAATGCTAAAAATCTTTAGAAAATTAGAGTTTGATAGCATACACTACCCTCTATCCAATAATATTTTATTCATAAGCTTTAAAACTCCATTATGTTAAGAAGTTCTTATAACTAGACAATGTCAGAACATGCCGTGACTTTTACAAAATTCATTAAATTACCTTCTACAAAATTATAAATCATTATCAATTTTGAGATGCTTAATTATTTTTCAGATTTATTTCAATCAAATCCTTCCCTTACTTGAATGAAACAAAGATGTCACTTTTACGTTTGAAAAATTAAAATCATACATTCCTATAGTAATTATCAATGAAGGTAAGCACATCTTACACTCCACTTGTTAGAGGAACTTGAATGAATCCAATATATTCAAATGGATGTAATCAAGAGTAACTTTGATTTTATGACTGGATAAATTGACATTCACTCTTTTCTTCTTCTTAAAGATGCAATGATCACAAAATTCCAACTTTGATGTATGTCTCCCACCTAGCAATTCTCTTTTACCTAGTAAGGTCATACCTTTCTTGCTCACGTGTCCTAATCTCTTGTATCATAACCTAGTAACACCAGAATTTGAAAAAGAAGATGTAGCTCCATCTAGAACATGCAAAATAAGGCTTTCATCATAACTATAACACCCATTGGAGCTTCTAAAATCCAACCTCCACCACTATAACTACACATGTTAGCTTTGAGGGTACTTAAAAAAATTAGATTCCTTTTTGATTTAGACTGTGTTGTTAGACATCAGTCAGGGTTTATAGCATACTATCATACATCTGGATTTGGATTGTTCATATACTAGTAGTCTGACAAGGTTGATTGTTCCCCCATTAAGCCAACTCCATTATCAATAACTTGATAAGTAGAAAACTAGTTCTTTTTTGGAAACATGTGAAAAAACAAGTATTATCTAAAATCTACTCATGATGAGGTGTGGACTGCATTTCTATCATTAAGATAGTATCCCCTATAAAATCCTTTTCTACAACATTTGATCATGATTTTAAGGTATTATAATTTCTTCCACAAATTTTACCTCTAATAGCCAATCTTTGCAGTTTATTTGCATTAAAAATACCATAAAACTACCATAATACAGGTGACCATTAGACGAGATGTTTCTCACTTGTATAATTGTTGGTTACGACCCACTGTTCCTGATGTTACATTTGAGATAATGGTAATGAAGTGTTGTAACTATTGAAAGAATATAGAGAATTTTTTTATGTAAAAAAGGATATTTACATGAGTATATATAATAAGCCACACTACAAGAAAAATTAGTTTCAGCAACTATTATTAATGGTGGCTAAAAGTAAGAAAATGGTCGTTAAAAGTCATAGCGACCAAAATCGGGTTGGTCACAGGTGGTCACTATAGGCTTGTTACTAAAAGTGCTCAGTGACGAGTTATTACGTTGGTCGTTAAAAATGTATTATTAACAACCATTTAAAATTAGTCACTAAAGGTAGAATTATTAGCGACCAAATTTATACTTGCTAATGTAAAATTTCATGGTCGCTGTAATGTTAGAA
>JAOTAX010000008.1:25043972-25074670 GCA_025629825.1 Erythroxylum guanchezii | reverse complement strand
TGTGTTCTAACTTCTGATTTTCGTGTAGAAATTTTCAAAGAATTTTTAAGATCTATTCAACCCCCCCTTCTAGATCACTTACACAAATGGCATGACTAAAAACTCATAATGTTCGTATCGTGTCCTAAAGGTTGTCTTGTTTACATCATTCTCCTTGATTCTGAGCTAATGATAGCCTGACTTGAGATCAATCTTTGAAAAGACCGTTGCTCCCTACAGCTGGTCAAACAGATCATCTATTCGAGTCAGAGGAAACTTGTTCTTAATGGTCACCTTGTTGAGTCTTCAATAATCAATGCACAACAGACCTGGTGCTCCCTATGGTGACGAACTCAGCCTTATGTACCCCTTCTCTAGTGATTCCTCCAACTGTTCCTTGAGCTCCTTCAGTTCAGCTGGGGCCATCCTATACGGTGGTATAGAAATGGATGCGATTCCGAGAATCAAGTTGATGGTAAACTCCATTTCCCTCATCGGTGGCAAACTAGGTAATTCTTCTGGAAACATGTCTGGAAATTCCCTTACAAACGGAAGATCCTATAACCTCCCTTCATTCACATCAGCGTCCACAACATATGCCAAAAAGGCTTCACATCCCTTTCCCATCATCCTGTCAGCTAATATAGCCGAAATAAGTCTCGACGATGGTATTCTCCTGTCTCCTCGAAAAGTAACCTTCTCTCCATTTCCCAGATCAAATTCTACCACTTTGAGGCTACAATCCAACTTTGCATAATACTTCTCCATAGCATCCATTCTAAGTATGACATCTAAGCCTTTTAGGTCTAGAGGTAGTAAGTCCACTACCAGTCTACCAGTCTCCACTACCCTAGAGGTGTACTAACAAGCAAAGGACTATTCAAAGGCATTGAATTCATACCATTCAAAATCATACTTGCAGAAACAAATGAATGCGTGGAGCCATAATCAATCAAGACATATACTTCATAATTAAGTAACTGAGCCATACCTGTGACAACTTCAGGTGCGACTGTAGCTTCCTCTCTGGTCATGGCGAACACCCTTTCCTGAGCCTGACCCCTTGGCCTTTCTGGAGGAATAGTCTTCTTTGTAGCTCCAGAACTACCCACCTCAACGACTGACCTGGTCCTTACTGTTTCTGCTCTTCTGGGGGCTTACAACTGCGACCCCTCTTGTTTTGTTGCTTGGGGACAATCCCAGATCATGTGTCCCTTTTCTCTGCATCGGAAGCATGCTCCAAGCAACTGGAAGCACTCTCCTTTGTGAAGCTTCTCACAATGCTCACATTGAGGATTTATATATTTTCTCCTCCCCGTCCTTCCTGTGCCTCCCATATTTGAAGCTTGCCCTAAAACTACCTTTACCTGTTTGTTCTTGGTAGGGCTACTGCTTCCCACTTCACTCTGAGTACGGTAACTCCTTGTACCCCTCTCAGGCCTTAGAGCACTCATTCCCTTCTTAGTAGACTGCTCCCTATTCTTCCTCCTCCTGCTAACTTCATTCTTTATATTTTCCAGTTTCTTAGCCTGGAGTGCAGCATCTGCCAACTGTTGGTAGTCACATAAATTGTGGATCAAGACTTTCTCCTTGATCCCCAAATGCAGTCCTCCCTCAAACTTGCGGCACTTATCCTCCTTATTGGCAACAATGTTGGCCGCATACCGTGACAGCTAGGTGAACTTCAGCTCATATTCACCCACACTCATGTCCCTCTGTGTGAGATTTAGGAACTCCCTAGCCTTCTCTTGGATATAGACCCTCTAGAAGTATTTCTTCCTAAAAGCCTCCAAAAATTCTCTCCATGTTAGCATCGGAGGCATAACCTGACTGTGGGGCACTGATTCCCACCAATGAAGTGCATCCCCTTGCAGCAAGCTAACTGCATAATCTAGCTTCTCTTCGTCAGTGCACTTCATCTGAATTAGGACCCTTTCAATCCTCTTTAACCATGCTTCAGCCTCTTCCGAACTTATAGTCCTATTGAAATCCATCGCCCCATTCTTACGGAATTTATCAGACTGGCCACTCCTCTCTACTGGAGCCTACATCAAGACTTGTGACCTTGACTCATGGCATATGTGAAAGCCTGAGCAAAGGCTTGAAAGAAATGCAGATCCATGGGATCTGCTTGAGGCATAGGAGGAGGCGGTGGAAGCACCTCATGCTACATACTAGGTGCCTCAGGAACTGAGCAGAATGTGTTCCTGTATCTTACGAGACATAAGATTCATCCGTGCTCCCTTGGCGAGAGCTAGATCGAGTCAGAGCTCCTTGATTTCTCTTTCGAAGCGGCATAATCACTCCTTCAATTTAAAACATTCAAAACCTTTAGTTCATGTTTTATGTAAAACAACTTTAAATCATGTAAAACAATTTAAATCACATAAACAATTTCAAATCTTATAAAACAATTCAAAACAATGTAAGTTATTCACTTTAAAACAATGCATGTTCATTTCATGTCTTAGACTACCAACTTCATGCCTAGGATACTCCTAAACCTAGTCATAAACTTGGACCTAAACCTGGTTGCTCTGATACCATAAGTGTTGGGCACCCCACCCTCATGAGTCATGGGCCTAACGTCCTAAGTGACATCTGAACGCGTATCCCATAAGGGTGGTGTGCCCCCACCAGGACAAACACCAAAACAACTCACTTCTCCTATTTTCGAACAGATTTTGGGGAAACCCTAAACTGGAATTTCATTTCGACTTGTTCCGAACATTTGTGGCTCTATGTCTGTAGTTTATTTAGAGACAAGAATCATCGCATTTGGAGATCCCATAACAAAGTTATAGCTGAAAGCTCGAACAGGGTTTTGACCTCAATCATATTGCACCTGACTTGGAGCAATTACGATAACTGTCATATGGAATATCAGATTAAGATCATCTTAGGACGTTTTGATAGAAGGCTCGAGATCTACAACTTTCATGAAAGCCTCGAAGACAGATGCTATCATCTGAAGGGTCAAAAATGAGGCAAACGGTAGTAAGAAACATATGAAACAAAAAGCGGACGAACCAAAAAGCAGACGATAGCAAGCAGCAGACGAATCAGAGCCAACTTAAGACGAAGAAAAGTCAACTTAAGACGATGCAACTCTTAAGATGAGGCGGAGTCAACTTAAACAAAGCAAAGTCAACTTAAGATGATGAAACTCTTAAGACGAAGTGGAGTCAACTTAAGACGAAGCAGAGTCAACTTAAGACGATGCAACTCTTAAGATAAAGCGAAGTCATCTTAAGACGAAGCAAAGGCAAATTAAGACGATGCAACTCTTAAGTCGAAGCGGAGTCAACTTAAATAAAGCAAAGTTAACTTAAGTTGATGCAACTCTTAAGATGAAGCGAAGTCAACTTAAGATGAAGCAGAGTCAACTTAAGACGAAGTAGAGCCAACTTAAAACGATGCAACTCTTAAGGCGAAGTGGAGTTAACTTAAGACGAAGCATAGTCAACTTAAGACAATGCAACTCTTAAGATGAAGCGGAGTCAACTTAAGACGAAGCAAGTCAACTTAAGATGATGCAACTCTTAAGATGAAGTGGAGTCAACTTAAGACGAAGTGGAGTCAACTTAAGATGATATGATGTCATCACAGAAGATAAGTCTCTACAGATGATACATCTTTACAGACGACATAACGTCATCATAGACGATGTGACATCATCATAGACGATACGTTCTTATAGATGATATATCCTTACAAACGATACACAGACGATATGACGTCATCACAGACGATATGTCCTTACAGACTATACCACTTGTTACTCCTAAGCATCTCCCCTTCTAAGGATCATAACTTTGAACTTCGATGTTCAAAATTTTCCTACTATAAACTGTTGGAAAGCTATAAGAATGACCTACAACTTTCTATAAGGCACATTTGCCTAAATCAGCCTAGGTTAATCCAGATCTTCCCCTGAATTATGAACACGAATCTCTTCCTTATGCAACTTAAAAATGCAATATATAAACTTGAGAGGAAGTTATGAGAAAAAGTGAAATCTTATTCTATTTGCATCAAAAGATAAGATTTTTACAAAGCTTTAGCGATCATTTCAAGCCGCAAATACATTAACTTCTTAAAATCCTAAAATACAAAAGATACATGAATTATGATTTGCTCAAAATGCAACTAAAGCCTTACTTTACAAGATTTGTTTCAAATACAAAAGATTCAAAGATTGCAGTGATGCCTTGACCCTTGACTACTCGATATCTTGCTCATCACTTAGATATGGGGGAAGGAGAATGGGGGTGAGCTAATAGCTCATGGGTAACAATTTTATAACTAATAACAAACAAAACCATTGAAATAGTCATTTCCATCTTAAACATTCACATTAATGCAAAACATGCATGCATCACTCTTATCATATATCATGAGCACATAATCACATCAAAATGGTTTGGGTAGATCTATAAACATGGCGCACTACACATTTCCACATAATGGTCCTATGTAGTCGTAAACTTGAGGGAGTCTATGAAGGAGCTCCGTGCCACTAGCGGGCAAGAGGGAGAAGCCTATAGCTTGGTCAACGTGCACATGACATTCTTGAGGGACTACCACAAACCCACATAACACATATTTCATGAACTGAAAATAATTTGTCCCAAATTGCGCAATTTTGCAAAACTTGTATTTCATGAGCATAACATATTTCATATGCATTTCCAAAACTTGAGTTCTTAAACTTGATACCTTTCCAGAAATCATTGTCATAAATCAAACAAAATTTATAGACACAATATGCAACACATTTTTAAAGCATTCAAGAAAAATAAATGCAGATGAATAAGGTAGTTGAAAAATCATTTTTTGAAAGAAACCTTAATGGCTCATTACTTAATTATAAAAGTAAAACCCACCTTGAATTTCCTTACTTATAACTTGCTCAAATAAGCCTCTTCTCTTGCTCCTCTTGTCTTTCTTGATTCTCTTTTCATAGAAAAAAATCCCAAGTTCAAAAGGGTTGAAAAATTGAAGATCCTCAAAGTACATTTACTAAAATTGCTCCTAGAGTACCTAAACCCATGCATTTTCTAAGCTCTTTGAACCAAAACCTTTCTAAAAATCCAAAGGTTTAACATCAACTTACCTTGAATCTTCACCACTTTATGAGTTTCTTGTATCAAAAGAAGGCTCTAATCTTCCTCTTTCTTTTTCTCTTCTTGCTCAACTTCAAAATCACTCTTTAAGACTAAGAAAAATCAAAACCTAGCATAACTCTCATCTTTCTCTTCTTTTTCTCTTTTCTCGTGCTTCTCTCTTCTCTTTTTTCTTTAATCACATTTTTGGCTTCTTAAATGTAAGCCAACAATTTCCTCTTCCCATTTTGCCCCTCCTTCAATGCCTTAAGGTTTCTAAACTTTTGTGACTTGCCAAATTTGCCCTTACTCACTTTTACTACTTTAATACTTCAATTCCCTTAACTTATGTCATATTATCTTACCCACATTAACATGCTAATTAATCCCAAATATAATCCCCTCAAATCCTCAACATTAAATTAAATCATGCCTAATACTAAAAAAAATTTTTGGGGGCCAACAAATTCTGTCTTTAAGAGTTTCAAAATTAGACATGAAGTCGAGTACTGGGTGTAGTAAATTGGTGGATGAAAACATGTGTTTGTGTTCTGTTTTAAGAATATGAAAACCATAGGTGATAAGTTGTTATGTAGACGTTATGAGTTAGGAATTAAGGGTTTAATGAAAGTGGAAGTTAGTCTACCCAAGATGTTGAGTTATGTTCTTGAAATGGGATGAATTAAGGTAATAGTTAGGAATTAAATGAAGGTGAAAAAATGAAGTAGAACATGTGCAAAAAAATTTATGATGAAAGTGTATAAGAATATGTTCTATTTTGGTGTTTATGATCAAGTATGGATTTTGATTTCTGTGTGGATGATATTAAGCTAAAATTGAGGTATACATGAAGAAGTTATCAACTTGAAATGATGAATGTTGAATATGAATTGTTTGAGACTTATGAATGAGATATGTTATGGAAAAAGGATAGGATTTCATGAATGATGAGTTTTAGTGAAAATGATGAATCAAATGAGTTAAGGTTTAAGAGTTTAATGAAATCAATTTGGTAGTTGAATTAGTTTAAAATGATGTTGCATTAGAAGAGGTGAATTTGGTAAAATTTAGAGTGAAAGTGATGTTAGAATGTATGTAGAAACCATTGGAAGTGCTCTTGAGAGAGTTGTGCCTCTCCCATGTCTATTGGACGGACTTTAGGTCCATTGGACGGACCTTCTCAAGTCTAAAAAACTTCCCAGCCTCGTTTATGTCTGTTAAACAGACTTTAGGTTTGCTGAACGGATCTTCACAGGTCTGAAAGACTTCCCAGCCCCATTCATGTTCATTTTTGTGGGATGTATGTCCACTGGGCGGACATTTACACAAATTTGCGATTTTGACCCTCTAGATGGAAAAATCTCTCTTTTAAGTCTCACTAAAGTTGTAGATCTCGAAGTCATCTTCGAAGGCATTGTAGAATGACATTAATCTGACATCTACAGCAAAAGTTATGCCTTTTGTGCCAAGATATGTTTATTTATAAATGATTGACTTATTAATGTTTTCCATGAGATATTTAGGCTTGATTGTGATCTTGAATGAGCCTAGTTGATGTTGGATTAAGCTATTAAAGTAAGGAAAGCGTATTAGGTGTTAAGGAATGATTCAAAGATCATGTTAATTGGTTATGAGATGAGTATTAAGGAAATGTACCTGAGATTATCATTGAACATGCATTGTATAGATTCCATATATATATATGTGCATAAATGAATACTTATAATTATGCAATGTTTTGATTTGTATAAATGTGTATGTATTGCATGATTTAGAAGAGCATATTAGGCAACAACATCTAGACGTTGCCAGGACTTCGAGGCAATAGCTTTCTAGAGTAAACTGTGAGTAACCTAGATGGCCTCATTTAATTAATTGTTGCTTTAAATTCTGTAATGAACTGTTTTGTGGAATTGATTGTGATGAGGCATTTGATGCATGAATCACATATTGGAAGTGTTCCTTGTATGTTAATTTGATGAAATATGTGATTTCTCAAGATTTTGTTGAATGTCGGACCAAAGTCTGAAGATAAATATGAACGTGAATGTGATGCATTTCATTACATGAATACATGAACAAATAATAGCAGTTGTGTCCTGAGTAGCCACCGAAAATGAGCTTAAAGCTTATAATGTGATTAAGAGCCAAAGGCTCGCTATGTATAATGAGCCTTGTATCTCCAACGGATAAAGGACAGTTAACAATGAGCCTGATATCTACAATAGATACGGGAAAATTTTAGGCACTCGGTCACAACAATGTAATAATCGAAAATGAGTCTCATGTGCATTGCATACTTAATTGATATGTGTATTTTAAATGATTGAAGTGATTGATTTGACTGCTTTGAATGTGATATGTGATGCTACATGAAAAATGAAATGATGTGAATTATGTGGTTATATACATTGATGTGTTGTATGAATTGAGTGAACCATCGAGGATGGTTGCCTCACTGAGTTTGCAAAATTCACCAAAATTGCAACATTGATTTTTCAGGATCGAGAGAGGACACGAGTAACAGAGAGACTCTACAAGAAGCATTGTTCTTGTACTTTTGGAAAGAAGAAATGGCTTAAAGGTCGGTCAGCTAAGAATGAAGGATTAGATAGAATTTTTGTATAATTCCTCATATATGTAGCGTGTTATATATTTAGTTTTGATAATGTACATATTTGGATGATTTTGTAAAGCTACAATGTATATTCGGTTTTTATGAAGTGAAATGAGGAATTTTAGATTTTTAATTATTGTGTCTTTCTTTATGATGCCTTTAAGAGAATATGATTGCTCTAGCGCACCACCCTTATGGGGTACTATTCGGATATCACTCAGGATGTCGGGTACATGTGCTACGAGAGTGGGGTGCTACAGGAAGAATGTTTCGATGTCCTCGATTAGTATTGATTTAAGAAATCCTTGGTAAAGGTGGAATAACATTTTGTAAAATAGTTTGCTAGTATGATTAATATAATCAATTATTAACAGTAGAGAACTAACATGATTGGACCTAAGTATAGTAGATATTACTTCTATGCTCTATGTCTAATTGGAACATTGTATGGTGAAATGATTAAATTATATGCAAACATCATGTACATACATATTAGTCAAAATCACTTTGATATTCTTAAATATTTTGATGGTCATAATACATTGATAGATACTAATCTTGATCTATATAAATTGTTTAATTAGTGAATTAAAGATAAATTAAAGGAGTTTAATTTATCTAGTCCTAAATATGATTTAGGTGTAATTTATATCTATTGTCAACATATTTTAGAACCTAATAGGTCGCAGACAAAGAACGAGTTTGTTGGACCCCGTTTCCAGAGTCTAACTCTGGAATCATAAAACGTGACCGTATTACCCTATAGGGTTATTTCAATGAAATCTCATTAGCCATCATCGGTTCATCTTCGTTCTCATACCATCCCAGAAATTCACTATTTGATCAATTGATATATGACAATCCATTCTTATGATTATGTCGTCAATCATATTGTACCTATTTTGGGACAATGGGCATAACCTTCATTAGAGATTTTAGATTAAGGTCATTTTAGGACGGTTTCGAAGAGATCTTCTAGATCTACAACTTTCATACAGACCCAAAAGAGAGATTTTGCCATTTAGAGGGTCAAAATCATGAATTTCTAAAAGTGTACAGTGAATGTCCGCTAAACAGAGTACAGTGAATGTTTGCTAAATAGACATACACTGCACCAAAACAGACATAAACGGGGTTAGGGGTCTTTCCAGACCCGAGAAGGTCCATTTAATGGACTTAATGTCTGTTTAATAGACATGAACGAGGCTAGGGGTCTTTTCAGACTTGAGAATTGTCTGTTTAGCAGACCTAAAGTCCGTCCAATAGACATAAGTGAGACAAAATTCACTCAAGAGCCTTCCTAAAGGTTTCTACATCTATCATAACCTTACTTGCACTCTAAATTGTCCCAAATTCACTTCCTTTAATATAACATCGTTTTATAACAATTCAACTATCAACTTTATTTCATTAAACTCTCAAATCTCTACTCATTTGATTCATCACTTACAACTAATTCTCATCATTCACAAAATCCTATCTTTCCTTTTTCCATAACATCTCACTTATATGTAACAACAATTCATGTTCAAAATTCATCATCTTAAGTTGATAACTTCTTCAATTATACCTAATTTCAACTTATCATCATCTATAAACAATTCATATTTCATTAACATCAAAAGGAAAGAGATTTACAAAGCTTTAATGAGCATTTCAAGCCACAATACATCATTGGCCTCATAACCCAAAAATACAAAATATACATGAACGAGTAATATTTGAAATGTAGCTAAAGCCTTGTGTTTTCCATAAACTAACTTAAAATACAAAAATATGCAGATTTGGAGTCATGCCTTGACTCTTGATTACTCGATCTCTGGCTCATCACCTAGAGATGGGGAGGAATAGGGGTGAGCTTAAAAACTCGTGGGTAATAAGATTATAACGGACAAATAAGCAAAACCATTGAAAATATTCATTGCCAAAGCAAATTTGCATTGAGTCCATAAAACACATATTTCTCAAATTCTCAACTTGTTAAACAATTCATAATAAACATAAGTCATGTATTTATCAAACTTGTCAACAAATCATAAACATATAAGCAATCAGAATGGTTTAGGTGGGTCCATAAACATGAGGGAGTTCTTGCGAATCTCCAGTAATAATAGAATGGACTATCACAAACCCACATAATGGTTTTGCATAGTTCATAAACATAAGGTAGTCCATGAAGGAGCTCTATGCCACTAGTGGGCAGGTGGAAGAAGCCTTTAACATGGTCAACGTGCATGTGACATAACAGAATGGATTACCATAAACCCACACAAACATAAATTTCATGACTTGTAAACATATTTCCTAAAAGGAACATTTCGGAAACATGATTTCTATAAGCATAATATATTTCAAATACCATTTCCATCTTTATTTCATAAATCATCAACAAGATTTATGTACGAAACATGTAGCAGTTTCTTAAATCATTTAAGAAGCAATAAATGCAAAAATTAAAAAGCGATTGAAATCATTTAACTCTATTGATTTCGAAAAATATTCATGGCTCATTAACTTAACTATAAACATGTAACCCACCTTAGATTCTTTGCTTAAAAACTTGCTTAAAGGTGCCTCTTACTTCTCTTGCCTTTCTTGATTCCTTTTAACATTGGCAAAAATCCCAACTCAATAGGAATCCAAATTGAGAACCCATAGAGCATATTCACTAAAATTGACTCTATAATACTTAAACTCACGCATTTCCTAAGCTTCATGAACTAAAACCCTTCCAAAAATCCAAAGGATTAAGAGTGAACTTACCTTGAATCTTCACCAAATAAAGAGATTTTTGGCTCAAATGGAAGCTCTTCTCTTCCTCTTTCTTTTTCTCTTCTTGAACAACCTCAAAATCACTTTTAAAAGCTAAGAAAAGATGAACCTTAACTTGTTCTTCCTTCTTTTCTCTCAAGAACACAACTCTCTCTCCTTGCTCTCTTCATTTTCGTTCTTCTATTCTTTCTCTCCATTATTCACGTTTCTCTCTCCTTCTTAAGAGCAAGACTACTCTTTCTTCTTCCAATTATACCCTTAATGAGTATGAAATGTCAACTTTGCCCTTCCTTTATGCTTTATGGCTTTTATACTTAAGTGACATGCCAAAATCTCCCTTTATGCACTCTTACTACTTTAATTCAACTAACCAATGTAATAAAATCATACTAACATTGAGATAATAATTAACTCCAAAAATTAATCTATCAAGACCTCATTATTTATTTAAATCATACTTAACTCATCAAGAAAAAAAAAATCGGGGGCTAATAGAGTTGAAGAGAGAAAAGATGTTTTAGTTAAGTTAAATTTGATTGTAAATCTTGAGAAACTTTATTATTGAACGGGATATTAGATCTTATTTGTGCATAACTAGTATTTAATTAAAAATAATTGTAATTTTAATTAAAGATTAATTGAAATTAGAATTTTATTTCAATTAAATTACTAAAATGTTCACGACATATTATAAATAGGTTTAGGGTCTAAGGGAGTTAGTAGTCTTTGCCTAACCCTCTTTACAATTGTTGTCTCACAACTTGTTCTATGGATATCACTAAAAGTCATACACTTATGTGGCTAAAGTTGGTTGAGATGAGTCTGTTTCAGAAACAGTTCGACGAAAACAACAAAAAAGGATCAAGTTTCACACTAAGGTATAAATTAAGATTCATGCTTTATTAAGTTTTATCTATTAATTATATTATAGACTTTAGGTGATCTTCACCTTTAGGAAATCAAAATAAAAATATCTTGTTATTATTTTATTGTGTGATAGATCAGTTCTTGCTTTAATTTTCTAACAGTGGTATTAAAGCTTACTTTAATTCTATAACTTTATTAAACTATTTGATTGTTATTGATAAAAATCTAAAATTAAAATAAAAATGATAAAAATTAGATTTGGATTTAATTAATTGATCTTAAATTTGAAAAATTCAAAATGAATAATTTTTAATCCTTAAAGTGTTGAATTTAATCCAACGTTTGGGCACATATATTTATAAATTATATTATGAGCTATCATAAGGTTAAGACATGTTAAAGTGATCTATTAAGGTTAAAGACTTTGGGCTATATGACATCTAATAAAGTTCGGGCTTTAATGTGTAGAAACCTAACAGTCTTATTTCTATTTTACGATGGGCTAAAACCATACAGAGAATTAGGGTTATAATCCCTAAGTTTTATAAACGATTATCTTTTCTGATATCCGATCAGTTATAAAAGAGGCGGTTCTTAAGAGAAAATAGGCGTACATATCAACTTAGAAGACGAATAACCACAAAACTCAAGAATCACGTTATTCTCATAGATTCAGGTATGCTTTTGCAACAGATCTAAGTATTCTTGATGATTTGACATGATTGATTATATGATTGGTGATGGTTTTCATAATGAGGTATTAAATTCTATCAAGTGGCATCAGAGCCTATTTCATGTTAGATCATTGATCATTTTTTAAATTTATTTGTCTTCTATATTTCTAACAAAAATGAACGAGCTTTTTTTTTGCCAAAAGTATCGTATACTATATCTTACTCACTAGATTTCTTAATTTAGTAAATTACCATTGACGGTGACAGAATATAGGAAAACATGATAACTTATTAGACATCTTTTTGTTCAACTGTTCAATGCTTTGTGTGAAACAACTTACGATTGGTCGTTTTCAAAAGGTTATTTTCAAAAACCTTTCATCTTTATCCAATAAACGTTCCTTTTTGTTTTATTAATAAAAGCCTTTAATAATGGCCTTTTTATAAGGTTTCAATTATGCATCACATATAAGAAAATACGTAGAAGAAAATAAAATGAAACCCAAAAAATACAGAATCATACATGTGCCATTAGATGTAGTAAAAAATGAACTTAAGATGTATACCTTACTAACTCCTTCGTTCTTCATTGTCTTCACCTCTTTAGGTTGTCATAAACCACAATGACCAAAGGAGGACTTCTTTATTGATATCTACATGAAGAGCAAAGCCTGAAACCTCGTAGGAAGAATGGTTAGAACACTCACAAAGTGTTAGCTCTGATGTATGTTCTTGAGAGAATAGTTTAGAGAATAAGTGTGTGTAAGATGAACTCTTCACATTTCTCACTAGTTTTCCTGCAATACTATGCACAAAAATGAGTGAGTTTCTACCAATTTTGGCCTCCTCTAACCCCCTTCATGAATGAAGGAATAATGGTAATTAAGTGTCCATGAATGCTACTTAATGTGGCTTGAAACGTTTGCTAGAATTTGCAAACTTTCCAGCCTGGCAACCATACAACACTTTCTTTCTTTCATTGCTTTGCAACGTTTCATACCACGATCATATCCTGATATAATCTCGAAACATGCTCTCATATCTTGGATCACTATCCAAACCCATTTGACCCATTCTTCGCATCTCCAATACGTGTGACCCATTAGGTTCTTGGTTATGTTGGCCACTTGAATTAACACTTGATTCAAGTAAGTCATGAGAGGTACCTAACAACACATCATGACCCCCAATTGACTGAAAAGTCAGTGTTGTCATTACAAACCTTTCCATAGACAATGTTTCCATGCAATTCATCCTTTCACCATCTATACCCCACTTGGTTTAGAGCATGGTTAAAATGTCAACTCCCATAGACTAACTACATCATATCTAGCCTAAGTGGTGTTAGTTCTTATCCCCAAAGCTCATTACTCAATTGGATATGTCATTGAAGACTATCTTCATAACATTTTCACTCTGGCCAGAGATTCTCGAGTAATGACCCCAACAAGAGGCCATGGGTATCATCTCCTTTTATCAGGAGCGGTGAATTCTTTATTGGCTACTCAATTACCTTCGAATACCTCAAACTGTAAGTAATCACAACCCTATGAGCAACCTCTAAGAGACAATGAGAAATGGAGTCAAAGTATAGGATCAGTATCCAAGATATCCTTAAGTACCTCAAGTCTAAGGATATTGATCACGGTTTTTCGATATGTGTAGTTTTAATATTTTAACCTCAATATTTTGTAAGCGTATGGGTTGTTCACGTTGTTGATAACGTGTCGATCCCACGAGGAGGGTTAATCTAATCCTAAAATCTAAGGCTAAAACTAATCGCATAAATTCAAATTTAACTAAACTAAAACAATGTTGTAATTCAATCAATTGATTCAGTTAAACATCTAAATTCAAAAATTAATCAAAAAATATTAACAAATCAGCAAATTGCAACACACGAATCAAGAATCAACTTAAGGAACTACTAATTGAGAGAAAGGGGAATTTTTACTTATCTTCAACTCTAATCTAATTAATTATGAATTGTCGGATTATTGGTCCTGGACGATCCTAGGGTTGATTACCCTCTCTCGATTATGAAAATTTGCAATTTCTCAATTCACAATTTATCCAAACCCTAACTAGAGCTAAAGTTTTCTACTAGACTACCGGAAACTTATGTGAGATCTCTCTTCACACAATTACCGATTTGATTGATTTCTCATTCTTATTAAATCACCTAACTCCCGTTAGCCCAATTTAATTATTTTTCATTCGATTCACCCTCTCAGTCTATCACTGAATTATGCAAATGTATAAATCAATCATAATGAATTCAAATAACATAAACAATCAGATTTTTCTTGAATCACAAATAAAAACAATCCGAAGGTGAGTTTAGACATTCCTCAACATTCGTAAAATCCTATCTCAAAAACTATCCCAATTCTATACATAAATAAAATTGAAATAAACCGAAAACCAGATTTGAACAGATAATAGAGGCAGCAATGTCGGGATACCTCCTGTTTCGGGAAGAACTTCGCGTCGGCTTCTTCTCCACGTGTCTCTTCCTTCATCTCTTTCTCAATCTCACGATGAACTCTCTCTAGGGTTTCTTGATGGTGGCTGATGCAAGAAGCTCTCTTCTTCTTTTGTCCTGTTCTTTCTATACTTAATGTCTTTGTGGTAGCCCTAGGGTTTTTTTAGGGTCGAAAAGGTCCAAAAAAACCCTCAAATTTTGACTTTTTCTGTGTGTCTATGCATCTGTCCGACACAGGCCACAATCTTGGCTAGACCCAGCGGGCCACGATCTTGGCCAAATGTAAGCTCTCTGTCACGATCGTGGTAGGAAGGCCACGATCGTGACAAAAGCATTCGATCGTGAGCCAAATCTAATGCTTTTGTCACGATCATGGCAATTTGGCCACGGTCATGGGCTATCTCCCTCTCTTTTGTCATGATCAGAGCAGGATGGTACACGATCGTAGGTCGTTGTTTCAGTTTAAGTATTTCCGAAACTTCTCCGTTCTTTACTATTGACCTTAAAACACTAACAAATACATCAAAGTACCTCAAAGATATAATAATTAAGCTCAAATGCTTGTACTAATCGATAAAAACACTTAAACAAAAATAATTCAAAAACTACCACAATTTTACTGAAAATACATACTAAACAATCGAATAAATAGATAAAAACATATCAAACTATACCCTAAAACACGATGCATTTCACACTTATCACATCCCCACACTTAAACGTTTGCTTGTCCTCAAGCAAGCAAAATAACAAACGCATAGAAATTCACACAGCACACAATGTAGTAATGAGACAATGGCTTCAACTTCATGAAATACATTTAATTTTAAACACAATCATTTAAGTTATTTCAAACCATTAACATGTAAAATTCGTGTCTTAGGGCTCTGAACTAAATATACATATTAATCCAGACTCAAGTGTTAAATTGTTTACCCTTCTTAATTGCACACACTCATTAATAATTCTTTGGTCGTTCAACTTTATAACTAATCCTAAGTACATTTTCATTAAAAGTCAAACAATTACAAGTTCGGTAGGTTTAATTCAGAAACACTTTTTTATTTTTATTACTTTTTATGAACATGAACATAGTCTTTTATGTAGACGCAAAAATTGGTAATGATGTCGATCCGGTTACTCAACTAAATAATGTTTTTTATTAAGCTGCTTGGTTAGAACGTCATTCAAGCCTTTTTATACGAAGGCACACATTTGTGAAGCGTGTCGATCCGGTTACTCAGTTATATCACGTTCTCAGCTGGCTACTATCTCTATTCATAACCCGAAGGCTAGCAGAATAGTTACTTATTTTAACAAAATAACAAATTTTTTATTGCCTACCTTGTTGCTTTAGCTACTTGTTTTCATGAAAAAAAATACTAGCAAAGCTACATAGGATAAAAAGCCTCAAATTATGAATGAAAGTGACAATTTATAGGGCTACATTTAAACACTAAATCTTAATTAAGTAGCATATTTAATCAAAAAACCCCAGTTCACTAATTATGTCAGTTAATAATTCTCTACAATCTAATAGATCATGTTCAAAATTAAATCAATTTCGATCCATCTAAGTCATTGGCACATTCACATGGCTCACAGAATGCAACCTAATAAACTATCATTTACTATGCAAGATTCTCTTTCAAATAAAAGACATAACCTCCCCACACTTGGACAATACATTGTCCTCAATGTGAGAAGGAGACAAACAAACACAGAAAGACAAAAAAACATGAATTAAAGTAAAACAAAAAACAACAATAACAATAACGATAAAGATAAAAATAAAAATAAAGATTAAATTTAAAAAGAAAGGGGTTTAGGACAAGTTTCATGGTGATGGAGGTGGTGATGGTATTAGAGGTGGCAATTGAACGCCTTGACATTATTGTGTTATCCAAGAATTGCTTGAAAAGACTGAGCAAATTACGATTCCAGATTAATTAAATTTACTAAATTTTTATTGGAATTCACAAACAACTCTAACTAAACTTAACGATTTCAATGAGCCTACTAAACGCTCTAATTTATGGTCTTTAGCTTGACCTTGCAATCGTGGAGGCATCTTAATTGTTCGATCAAAAGGAAATCACTTCCTTGTCCTTGGGAATCACTCCTTCGAGATATAGCTTGCAATGATGCCCGTTGACCTTAAAAGTTTCCTTGTTAGCATTTGCCAATTTGAGAGCTCCATGATCAAAAAATTGAATGATCATAAAAGGTCCACTGCATCGAGTTTTTAACTTAGAAATAGTTTCAACCTTGAATTGTATAGCAGAATCGCATCTCCCACTTTAAATTCCTTTTATTTAAGACAAGAGTCATGCCATTTCTTTACCTTTTCCTTGTAGAGTTTGGCATTTTCGTATGATGATGAAACTCTTCAAGTTCGTCCAGTTGCAGAAGTCTCTTTTCACCTGCTTGCTTATAATCGAAATTTAATGCTTTAATTGCCCAATATGCTTGATGTTCTGATTCGACCGAAAAATGAACAACTTTTCTATATGCAAGCCTATAGGGAGTTATTTTGATAGGTGTTTTGAAAGCAGTCTTATAAGCCCAAAGGCCATCATCTAACTTTATTGCCCAATCCTTTCTGAAGTTGTTCACCATCTTTTCCAAAATTTGTTTCAACTCCTTATCGACAACTTCCACTTGGCCATTAGTTTACGAATGGTAAGGTGTAGCAACACGGTGTTGCACTCCATATCTTTTTAAGAGAGTGTCAAACGATATGTTGTAAAAATGTGTACCTCCATCTCTTATTATTGTACGTGGCACTCCAAACCAGTTGAATAGTCGTTTAATGAACTTTTGTACCGTCTTTCCATCATTCGTTGGAGATGTCATTGCCTCGGCCCAACACGACCCATAGTGCACTCCCCTTAGAATGTAGATGTTTCCCATTGAAGATGGGAAATGTCCCATAAAATTGATGCCCCATATATAAAAACTTCCACTTCTAAAATGTTGATAAAGGTATTTCATATCTTTTAGAGATGTTACCTATTCTATGGCATCGATCACATTGTGCTATGAAGGTCTGAGCATCCTTAAACAATTTTGGTCAATAAAATCCACTCTCGAGTATTCAAGCTGCCATTTTGTTGGCTCCATAATGTCCAACATATTGACGTTCATGACATTGCTTTAGGATATCCAAAATTTCTTCCTTTAGAACACATTGTCTCATTACTCCATCAGCACATGACCTATATAAAATTGGCTCATCCTATATATGTCAGTTACATTCATTCAAGAATTTCTTCCTTTGTTAATAAGTTAGATCTGAACGAAGTTTATCACCGGCGACATAATTTGCAATATCGACAAACCACATTGTAGTCAAACTTTCAAGGAGCATCAGGGTTTTGTCAGGGAAGTTTTTGTTAATATCGTCGCTTGGCTTACGTTCCCATCCTTCCAATCTGGATAAGTGATCTACAACCACATTTTCTGCTCCCTTCTTATCTTTCACCTCTATATCAAACTCTTGTAAAAGTAGCATCCATCGAATGTGTGGGATCCCACATCGGTTGGAGAGGAACGAAGTATGCCTTATAAGGGTACGGATACCTCTCCTTTACAGACGCGTTTTTCATAGCCTAATGGACCAGATCCCATCAGAACTTCGAGGTTAAATGTGCTTGGGTGAGAGTAGTTCTAAGATGGGTGACCTTCTAGGAAGGCCTCGAGAAAAGCAAAACCATGAGGGCTTGGCTGGGCCCAAATCGGACAATATCTATAAGCGGGTGATCTGGGATGTTATAGAATGAGCCTTGGCTTTGCGTCTTTTTTGTTGAAAACATATTTTAATGCTGCTTGATCAGTGAATACGATTACCTTTTAACCTAAAAGACATTGTTGAAACTTATTGCACACGTACACTACTACAAGTAGTTCCTTCTCTGTAGTGGTGCAATTCAGCTAAGGTCTTGCAAGAGTCTTACTGGCATAGTAAATCGCGTGCAATCTCTTATCTTTCCTTTGGCCCAATACATAACCTATAGCTTGATCACTTGCATCACAAATAACTTCGAATGGAAGTGTCCAATCCGGTGGTGATAGAATTGGTGCCGATATTTATGATTCCTTTAGTTTGTCGAATGCAGACATACACTTGTCATCAAATAAGAAGGGCATATCCTTGACTAAAAGATTTGTCAAACGTCTTCCAATTCGCGAAAAGACTTTAATGAATTGTCGGTAAAATCTTGCATGGCCTAAAAATTCTCGCACACCTTTAAGTGTCCAATCCGGTGGTGATAGAATTGGTGCTGATATTTATGCTTCCTTTAGTTTGTCAAATTCAGATATACACTTGTCATCAAATAAGAAGGGCACATCCTTGATAAAAGATTTGTCAAAGGTCTTTCGATTCGCAAAAAGTCTTTAATGAATAGTCGGTAAAATCTTGCATAGCCTAAAAATTCTTGCACACCTTTTACACCATAAAGTGGTGGAAGTTTCTCTATCTCTTCTGTTTTTTCTCTGTCAACTTTGAATCCTTGGTGTGAGATTTTATGCCTAGCACTATCTCCTCTTGCACCATAAAATGACATTTCTCTTAATTCAACACTAAGAGTGACTCTTCACATCTTTGAAGAACTCTTTCCAAATTAGTTAAACACATCTCGCAAGAATCTCCAAAAACTAAAAAATCGCCCATGAATACCTCTATTAAATCTTCTATCATGTCGGCGAAGATAGAGATCATACATCTTTGGAATATAGCTGGAGCATTGAAGAGTCTAAAAGGCATCCGTCTATATGCCAAGGTATTATAAGGGCAAGTGAATGTAGTCTTTTCCTAATCATCAAGGTAGATAAAAATCTGATTATATCTTGAATATCCATCTAGGAAGCAATAAAACGAATGACCAGTTACTCTTTCTATCATCTAATCTGTGAACGGAAGAAGAAAATGATCCTTCTTAGTCCCTGAGTTGAGTTTGTGATATTCTATACATACTCCCCATCCTGTGATCGTTCTTGTTGAAATTATTTCTCTGCTATCCCTCTCTATTACCGTCATTCCCCCCTTTTAGTTACACATTATATTGGGCTGACTCATTCACTATCAAAGATGGGATAGATCATCCCCACATCTAAAAGTTTGATTATCTCCTTCTTGACCACCTCCTTCATATTAGGATTCAACCTTCGTTGGCGCTCCCTTACAGTTCTACATCCTTCCTCTAGGTTTATTCGGTGCATGCAAACACTTGGGCTTGTGCCTCAAATATTGGCAATCTGTCATCTAATGGCTTTCATTCACTTTCGAACAACTTCTACAACCTTACTTTCTTGTTTCTCATCCAATTGATTAGAGATGATTATTGGTAATGTTTGGCCTTCACCGAAAAAGGTATATCTAAGATGTGCAAGTAAAGGTTTAAGCTCTAATGTTGGTGGTTGTCCTATAGATGGTGGTATGGGTGCTTTGGTTCGAACCAATTTATATTGATGCATTTGAATATCCGACTCCTCCATCTCATGGTCTCCTTTGGATTCAAAATTTCTGATACCCATTATCTATCTCCGCTTCCACTGACTGTACTTCTGCAAAGCAACTCTCGACTTATTGTTGCACATTTTTATCCATAATTTCAACCTTCATGTATGCACTTCTCATTTTTGGATTCTTTAAGGCCTTATTCATATTGAATTCGATTTGATCCTCACCTATTCAAATTGTCAATTTCCCTTTGTGAATGTCAATTATGGCCTTCCCTGTATTCATAAATGGTCGACCTAAGATCAGTGGACATTTCTTATCTTCTTCAAAATCAAAAACCAAAAAATCTACAGGAACAATAAACTTGTCCACTTGCATCAAAACGTCTTCCACTATTCCAATCGATCTTTTAATGGATTGATCAGCCAATTGAATTAACATCGATGTTAGCTTGAACTCACCCAGTCTCAACTTCTTGAATATCAACAAAGGCATAAGATTAATGCTTGCTCCTAAATCACACAAACACTTCGTGAATTCAAATTCACCAACCACGCAAGGTATTATAAAACTCCCCAGATCTTTCAATTTAGATGGCATCTGGCTGGTGACTATGGAACTCCAGGTGCAAGTTAGAGCTACCTTCTAATTATTTTCCTAAGTATGCTTCTTTGATAATTATGTCCTTTAAAAAATTTTCATATTTAGGCATGTGTTCCAACGCCTTTACAAAGGAGAGATTTATTTGTAGTGCCTTTAATTTCTCAATGAATTTTGCAAATTGTTCATCTAACTTCTCCTTTTGTAATCATTGAGGAAAAGGAAATTTGGGTTCATATGGTGGGGGTGTGACATAGGGAGGGTATTCGCTCATATTCACTTCATTCTCCATTCTTTGATCTTTCTCAATAGGATGGATGGGCTCCTCTAATGTCTTTGCGGGTGGTTCAAGTTCCTTCCCACTTCAAAGTGTAATAGCCTTTAGTTGGTCCCCTAGTTCTCTTTTCCTGAAGTTCTAGGAAAGCTTCCCATATTCCGCATAGAGAAAACATTTGACAATTGATGTACTTGGACCTCTAGTTTGTGGATTAAGGAGGCATGGTTCTTTGTTACTTGTTCAAATTTGCCTTCCAACTTCTTTTGTGCATCATCTAAAGTTCCAAGCTTATCTAAAATCCTATCCAACTTAGATTCCTTTGACTTTGTTTTATCTTGTTGGAACTGCGATTGTCCTTGAGGTGTGAACTATCCTCCATAATTGTTCATCCAAGAGAAGTTAGGGCGATTCTTCCACCTAGGGTTATAGGTGTTGGAGTAGGGATTGTTTCCCCCTCCGCATTCATACTGGGCCCCCATATAATTTACTTGCTCTGGATCACCTTCCTTCATTAAAAAATAGTCCACTGTGTCATGGTCCCATGGTTCAATAGTCCACTCCTTGGCTAGCCGTATTGAACCCTAGTCTCATAAAGTCTATGAGGGTCCTCTGTTGACGTCCTTAGTTTGCTCCGTGGTCCAAATCTTGATGAAATTCTTCAGCCATTATTGTCTTCACGATTTCTTCTTCTTCATTACGCTGAGCCTTCCAATGGTTCATCCTAGTCGATTGATATCTAAACGTAAAGTTTTAGCTAAACGACTTGAACTTTTCGTGACTCTTATGTTCATGGATGAGCACGCTTTAGAAGTAGAAAAGGAAGAAAAAAATAATAATAAAAAGTAAAAACTTGCTAAATGCCTTAAACTAGTGAATTAAATTATCGCCCCCTGATAATGATGCCAAAAACTTTGATCGCAGTTTTCCAATATGTGTAGTTTTAATATTTTAATCTTGATATTTTGCAAGCGTAGTCATTTGAGTAGTACCTAAAGTGTTGATCCCACGAGGAGGGTTAATTTAATCCTAAAATCTAAGGCTAAAACCAATTGTAGAAATTTAAATTTATCTAAACTAAAACGTTGATGCAATTTAATAAATCAATTCAATCAAACAACTTAATTCAAGAATTAATCACGAAATATTAACAAATCAGCAAATTGCAACACATACATCAATAATCAACCTAAGGAACTACTAATTGAGAGAAAGGAGAATTTTTACTTATCTTCAACACTAATCTAATAAATTATGAATTGCTGGATTATTGGTTCTAAACGATCCTAGGGTTGATTACTCTCTCTCGAGTTATAACCAATATCCCTAAATTAGAAATCCTAATCATATTATGGAAAATTGCAATTTCTCAATTCACAATTTATCTAAACCTTAATTAGATCTGAAGTTTTCCACTAGACTACTGGAAACCTATATGAGATCTCTCTTCACATAATTACCGATTTGATTGATTTCTCGTTTTTATTAAATCACGTAACTCAGAGTTAGTCCAATTTAATTATTTTTCAATCGATTCACCCTTTTAGTCTATCATCGAATTATGCAAGTGCAAAAATCAATCACAATGAATCCAAATAACGTAAACAATCATATTTTTATTGAATCAAAGATAAAAACAACCCGAAGGTAAGTTTAGACATTCCTCAACATTCATAAATCCTATCTAAACAGCTCTCCTAATTCCGGGGAGTACTTCACGTCGGCTTCTTCTCCACTTCTCTCTTCCTTTGTCTCTTTCTCAATCTCTCGATGAGCTCTCTCTAGGGTTTCTTGATGGTGGCTGATGTAAGAAGCTCTCTTTTTCTTTTGTTTTGTTCTTTTTATACTTGATGTGCTTGTAGCAGACCTAGGGTTTTTTACGGGGTTGAAAAGGTCCAAAAAACCCTCAAATTTTGACTTTTCTATGTGTCTGCATGTCTATCTAGCGCAGGCCACAATCATAGCCCAACAGGCAAATCTGATACTTCTGTCACGATCGTGGGCTATCTCCCTCGCTTCTGTCACGATCGTGGCAGGATGGGCCATGATCATGGGTCGTTGTTTCAGTCTAAGTCTTTCTAAAAATTCTCTATTCTTCATTGTTGACCCTGAAATACTAACAAACATATGAAGGTACCTCAAAGATATAATAATTAAGCTCAAATTCTTGTATTAACCTATAAAAACACTTAAACACAAATAATTTACAAACTAAGACAATTCTACCGAAAACATATACTAAACAGTCAAATAAACAAATAAACACATATCAAACTATAACTTAAAACACGATGTATTTCACACTTATCAGATATTTGCACCATTGCTATGATGAGTCTATCATTGACACTAAAATAGATTATCGATATGATTGTCTCATGGCAAGTTAGCTAATGAATTTACTTCTCTTAGTAAGCATACACATGTTAACTCTAAACAACTTATGCTTAGAGCTTATAAGATCCACTACTTGTTCCAATCAAGGAGTATAAAATGAGCTAGTCTGTCCGGATTAGTAATGTCCTGTCTCATCAATCCTATAACTATGGATAATTAATACTAACATAGTTACACATGATAGGAATCCCATTATTATGATCTCATCATGGTTTCCTTCATGCTATGTAATGTATCAAGGACTTCATTAATTTGATTTAAGATCATTATCAATTCATAAAGAACATGAACATCAAATTAACATAAATGCCTTTTTATTAATTATAAAGATGTGTACAATAAGTGCTAAAAGAGATTGTCTTTAGAGAACTTCTCTAACAGCCTCCCACTTACACTAAAGCTAATCGCCTTTGTATCTAATACCATAGGCAAGCACATCAGAATCATAAATCTTTTAGGGAATTGATTTAGTCAAAGGATCAACAATAGTTTGATCAGTGGGCACTTTTTTTATCTTGACATCATTTCTATCAATGATTTCTCTAATCAAATGGTATCGCTTGAGTACATGTTTGGATTTCTGATTAGACCTTGGTTCCTTTGCTTACGCTATAACAACATTGTTGTCACAATACAACTATACTGGGTCATTAACGCTAGGAACTATTCTGAGTTCCATGATAATCTTAGTGATCCAAATTGCTTCTAACGTTGTAATGTACTCTGCTTCGGTTATGGAATATGTAGTTGTCACTTGTTTGGAACTTTTCCAATTGACTGCTCCACCATTCAGTGTGAAAATATATCCTGTCTGGGATCTGAACTCATCCCTATCGGATTGGAAATTGGCATCTGTATACCCGCCACAACAAGATCTCCTTCTCTATATACCAAGAATACATTCTTCGTTCTTCTTAAGTACTTAAGGATATTCTTGACAACCGTCCAATGACCCTCACCAGGATCTGACTGGTATCTGCTTATTACACTTAGAATATATGATAAATCGGGTCTTGTACATAACATAGCATACATGATTGATCCTATAACTAAAGCATAAGGGATCAAATTCATGTGAGTCCTCTCATCTTGTGTCTTTAGACATATAGATTTTGAGAGTGCAATCCTATGCATCAAGGGAAGATAACCTCTCTTAGAATGCTCCATGCTAAACTTTTTTAACATCTTGTCTATGTATGTAGACTAAGAAAGACCAAGCAACTTCTTAGATTTATCTTTTAGATTCTTATCCCCAAAATATAAGTTGCTTCTCCAATGTCTTTCTTAGAGAAGTTTTTGGATAACCAAATCTTGACTGATTGTAAAGCTGAGACATCATTTTCTATTAGTAGTATATCATCTACATACAAAAAAACAAATATGATTGTACTCCCATTAACATTCTTATACACACAAGGTTCATCTGAATTTTTTAAGAAACTAAACTCTTTGATTATATCATCAAATTAAATATTCCAACTCTTGGATGCTTGCTTTAATCCATAAATAGATTTTGAAGCTTGCATATCTTTTTGCCATCTTTGGATATGAAACTATTGGTTTGTGTCATGTACACATCCTCGGCTAGGTTTCCATTAAGGAAAGTTATTTTCACATCCAGTTGCCATATCTCATAATCATAATGAGCAACAATGGCCAGAAGTATCCAAATGGAGTTAAGTATGGCTACCGAGCTAAATGTTTCGTCATAGTCAAATCCTTGTCTTTGATGATAACCTTTAGCTACAAGCCTAGCTTAACTACATTACCCTCCATGTCGGTTTTCTTATCGAAAACCCTTTTGCACCCTATGGGTTTATCCCTTCAGGTCGTCAACCAAAGTCCATACTTGGTTTTCATACACGGAATCTATTTCAGATTTCATGGCTTGAAGCCATTTGTCAGATTCTGAACTCTTCAGAACTTCTTCAAAGGTAATAGGCTTATCGTCTTCTATGTCATTATGTTCACTTATGAGAAATCCATATCTCTCTGGAACATGATGTATCCTACTTGATCTACGAACTTCTTATGTGTTAGAAGATTAAACTATTGTTTCATCAGTATGAGCAACAGTCTCAGGTTCAAGTAGTTAATCTGCGTCTGTTTGAGCATCTTAAACTTCCACAAGTTCAATTTTGCTCCCACTATCTTCTTTTAAAAGAAACTCTTTCTCTAAAAAGGCAGCATGCTTTGAAACAAACACATTTTGTTCCAAAGTATTGTAAAACTAATATCCTATCATTTCTCTAGGATATCCTACAAACATATACTTGTCAGATTTAGCTTCTAGCTTATCTGACTGAATCCACTTCACCCAAACTTTCATATGAGAAAGATGGGGTTTCTTGTTAGTGCATATTTCATCTGGAGTAACATCAACTGACATTGAAGAGACTCTGTTTAACACATAAACAGTAGTCTCGAGTGCATATCCCAAAAGGATTTTGGCAGATTTGCTAAGCCCGTCATTGACCTTACCATATCTAACAAGGTTCGATTTCTCCTTTCTGCCATAGCATTGTGTTACGGTGTGTAAGGTGGAGTCCACTGGGATATTATCCCATTATCTTTGAGATAATTTAGAAACTCTTAGCTTAAGTATTCACCACCTTGATCTGATCGAAATGTTTTAATACTTCTTCCCAGTTGCTTCTCTACCTCATTTTTGAATTGTTTGAACTTTTTAAAGGCCTCATATTTGTATCTCATAAGATACACATACCCATATCGTGAATAATCATCGATAAGGTAATAAAGTATATGAAACCACCGTTGGCATGTACAGACATGACCACACACATCTGAATGTAGTAAGTCCAGTAGCCAGTAGTTCGTTCACCCTTTCCCTTAAAGGGTAACTTTGTCATCTTGCATAATAAGCAAAATTCACATGCGTCATATGATTCATAATCAAATGACCCGAAAATACCACACTTATGTAGTTTTGCCATGCATATCTCACTTATATGGCTAAGGCGACAATGCCATAAGTATGATGATTTCACATTATCTCATTTTTGTCTTTCATTGTCATTGATATTTAAAACTGGATTGGAAATATCTAATATGTATATTCCATTGCATAATGTACCCATAGCATGAAGCATTCCATTCAAACTAATAGAATAACCATTCTTACTAAAATTTAAAAGTAAATTAGCTTTATTAAAACTAGAAACTGAACTAATATTTTTAGTCAATACAAGTACATCAAAACAATCATCCAATTCTATTACAAGTCCTCTAGGGAGTGTCAATACATAACTTCCTACGGCTAATGTAGCAACCCTTGCTCCATTGCTTACGCGCAGGTCCGATTCTCCCTTGTTGAGTTGTCTATTGTTTTTTAGGCCCTACATATCAGTACATATGTGTGAACCACAACCAGTATCCAATACCCATATTATATTATTAGAAACAATATTAATATCAATAGCAAACACGCCTGAAGTAGATGGGGCATCTGATGCATTCTTCTGCTTCAATTACTCTAGATAGGCTTTATAGTTCCTCTTTCAATGGCAATCCCGGAGTGGAAGCATGTTCCCTTAGGGACAGTCTCCTTAGCTTTCTTCTTAGCCATACCTCCCTTAAGCCTTGTGGACTTCTTCTTCTTTTGGTTCTTCCTCCTCGAATCAGTAAGTTTATAATTAATTCATGATCTATGAGGAAACCCAAGGAGGCCAAAATCTTAATAAGGCCATTCATTTTCATTGCATATTGCACTGAAGATGTCCCCTCATCCATCTTGAAGCAGAAGAGCAACCTCAAGGTCTCAAATCTTTCAGACCTAGCTTGCTCATCAAACAACTCCCTCAGATGATAGACTATGGTATAAGCATCTATAGCCTCATGCTATTTTTGCAATTTCAGTGACATAGTGACCAACATTATGCAGCTAACCATCTCACTATTATCAAGATGCTTTCTATATGCCTTCTGGATCGGGAAGTGGTTCTTCTAAGATATAGCCTAGTTTCTAAGACTTGAGAACTATTCTCAGGTTCCTAAGCCAGTCAACTTATTGTCTTCCATAAGTGAGCATAGGTTCACACTAGTGTTCATGGTGTCGATTCTTGCAATCTAATGTCAAAAAGAGAAAAGCTGCTAGACTGTACGTAAAGTATATCAATTAGGACTTTACTAAGACACATTATGGCTCCCACTATTTTCTTGTGAATCCATATATAAAACCCTCATGCCCTCTAAGAGGATATACAGGTGCCACACAAAATAGAACTAAACAGTCCATAGCATTCCAAGTTTTTTTTCCAAGAAACTCATGCAAACATATACTAAATTTCATTTGTTCTTGACAACAGTTAACCTTATACACATTGTATATATATTAAAATACATGCTTTAAAATTTAGATCCAACCTGTATTATAGTTATTGCAAACTACATACACAAAATAAAAAAGGTCTCATCATAATGAGTAAAACCTAAAATCAAACTAAACGTTTCCAAAACAAAACACATTCTTCTTGGCCACTGTAGTTGTCTTTGTCCCCGTTTTTAAACCTTCTTATCAGAACCTACATAGAGACAAAACCACCGTGCTAAGCATAAAGTTTAGTGGGGAATAACTAAATAAGATATCAAATGACGACTACTTTTAATAGTCGTCTAGCATTCACATGTACTAAAATGTCACATTACAAACAATCTTTAATTGCTCAATTTAAAGAGTAGTCTAAACATTTTTTGTATTAGAACATATTATAATACATCAGAATAGGATATTCTTGAGTCAGAACAAAACACGTAAGTATCAAAACATAATATCATTACTTCAGAACAGAACTCAAAATCTCATAACAAGATATCATTGCATCAGAATATAACATAACTTGTACCAGATTAGACTTATTTGTGTCTAAACATAATTTAATTATATCATAACAAAATTTAGCTTGCCTCAAAATAGATCATATATCAAAAAACAAACAGATTAACCTGCTAGTCCTTTTAATAAAAGTGGGTAATAGGACTAGAACAGGAGATATCTATGATTGGTATCACGTAACAGAACACACTGAAGTGTCTAATATTAGAAGACACCAAAGTGTCGATATTAGGAGACACCAAAGCATCGATATCAGAAGACACCGAAGTGTCAAAGTACAGAAGATACCTTAGTGTCATAGGAGCAATTGTAGACCTTTCTAGGCATGCCTATTTACCCACAATTAGGACTTGGCCATTTTAAAACAAAACATTTACATTTCAAAATCCTTATGTAAAAGTCATATTACAAAATATATGACTTTATTCCATTTTGCTCAACTGAAACATATTCATTCACATCTGATCAAACTCAACATGCCTTATAAATATAAGAATTTGCAATGAAGCACCAATGGATACATTAAGTAATTACATATTACATGTACTCACATAAGTTCCCAATTCGAAAACATTCACAACTGACACATTACTCTTGTTCTTTAAATCACATTAGCGTTCTCCATTCCTTTGATGTCTTATAAGTTCCAAAATTAGACACTTTGTTATCAAATAACACCTTCCTTAAGTTATTACCCTAATTAAATAATACAAACTTTATTTAACCTTTAACCAACTAATCTCACATCTAACTAGGTTCATTTTATACCTTAATCAAGTCCAATTACACCATTAAGAAGTTCCTTAACGTTATATAGTCCAACAAATGTACAAAACAACATTTTTCCCTTCTAAAGCATTTCCCACGACTATAGGAAGGTGCCATATAAATCTCATGATCATGGGATGAGTGAACTGAAGGTTCACTCGCCCAAGACCTTCATTTTGTTTCCAAATTTAAATCCTTCATACTCCATCCAACACACCTTCACTAAAGTCCTTCAATTTCACTTCTATTCTACCTTGTTCATACTTCAATCCCTTATCAAGTTCATGTCCAAATCCAATTCAAAAATCATTCATTAGGCAACTCACAAATCATTATCTTTCATACATTAAAACCAAAACAAAATTCGCTATACAATGATCAATTGTCCAGTACTCATTTATCATCATCATAACACACATTCCATGCCAATTCAATCATCATAGAACTTGTATTAATACATGCTATCAAGTTTAGAATTCCCTTACCTATTTAACTTCAAATTCCAACTCCAAAGAACCAGCTAATCTAGTCCTTCTAAGTAACTAGTACACATCCAAGATCAAGGTGCAAATCTTAGCACCAAAAAGACAGTATAGAAGATAAGAAGATCTAGCTTCCTTGATGCAGCATCTTGCAAAGATTCCAAGTGATGATGATCCAAAATCAAGCAAAAATTCTAGAAGTTGAGAGGGAGTGAGAGGTTTCGTTGGTGAGAGTAGTGAGAAGGCAACAAAAACTCTAAATGAGCTGGAGTGATTCAGCTCTTGCTTTGCAAGTTGTCCTAACTTTGAAAGGACACATGTCCTTCTATGGGGTGACCTACATGGAAAACATAGAAGTGAGCCACTTATCTTCTTATCATGCTGCCAAATGCCACCACTCAATTTGGCCACTTGTCACTCAACCAATGCTGCCAAATGTCAATGCATTAGCTATGCCAAATGTCAATAACTCATAGGCTTAGTCATTCAATTTTCCATGTACCAATTTGTCTTGACACTTGACATTTTCCTAGTCCAAATGTACATTTTAATACTTCAATTTCCTAATGATATCAATTAATTCCAAATCACTAAATATGATCCATTAAACCAAATTCAAGATCAAACAAAAATTCAAAGCATATACAACTTACAATCATGTCACAATTTTAACACCTATCATATATACCTTCATGAACATGTAACATTTCAACTAGGGTATAATTTGAGGCCTTACACCATAGGCCTCAATATGAATCCGAGAGAACTTGTATAGAAGTTCTCTTAGTGGGTCAATATCCAACATCTCTAGGAATGACCTTGGGTTTGCCGAACAAGTCACCGTAGGTAAATCGGTAGGTATCAGTCATACTAATTGCATTTATAATGCAACTATCAAATTTAGTGCTATCAACTGTTGATGTGTGCACACACATTTGGCTATCAACTCTTGATGTATGTACATCTCTTGTACACTACCTGACTTTGCCTTTGTCCATGTTGACCTAAGATTTGCCCAACAACTCAATGTTTTTAGTTAAAACCGACCCATTAATTTGAAAACCCTATTTCCAAGGCTCGAACATATTCATGTAGAGTGGGCTTAGGTTTGCCCAACAATCCTAACTCTAAAAGAACTCTGGTTCTTACCATATTAATGGAAGGTGTTAGTTTTATTCTAAGTGAGGGGTTTTGTTAAACACCATTTTTGGAGCCCAATATTCGAAGACAAAACGGAACCCATCATCCATAATGGTGGCATGCCCACAATAGTTGAACATCAAATAATTAAAATTTAGAGAATCACAAGTCAAAATCCAATCACATTCCATAAATGAATTCTAAAAGAATTTATACAAGCTC
>JAOTAX010000008.1:25006125-25017971 GCA_025629825.1 Erythroxylum guanchezii | reverse complement strand
AATAAAACCCTAAAACTTCAAAAATCATAACAAATGAAATCAACCCAAATCAAGCTCAATCTTAACCTACCCATAGTCCATCTAGGTTAGAAAAACCAAAACTTAGCTTAGAAACCCTAAAAATCAAATGGGTTCTCTTAAATCTTCTTCTTCTAACACAACACCCACTCTCTCTCTAACTCTTTCTCTAACAATAACAAAGCAAGAAGAAGAAGAAGAAGATAACTTACCTTAACAAGCTTGAAGTCCTCTTCTTTTCTTCTTCTTTCTTCATTTTCTCTCTTCCTCCACGATTTTCTCCTTCTTCTCTTATCTCTTTGCGTTTTTTTCTCTCTTCTCTCTTGATTTTCACGACAACTCTCTTCTTCTTCTTATTTAAAACCATTTATTAGTCTTTCTTCCAATTTTGCCCCTCATTAAGCTTGTCCTTCCCATTTTGCCCTCCTTTGATCTTTAAAACTCACATCTTATACTTCTAACTTCTTAAGTAATTATCATGGAACAATTAAAGGAATTTGCTAACACTTTCTTCTAGAAAAATGTTCCTCATTGTCTTAATTTTCCAATGACACCAAAATCATTCAATTTGGTTGGAAATCTGAAAGTTATAACCCAAACATTTCCGAACTATTCTTAAACGGGAACAATATTCTATGCTCAACTTCCATCCAAAAATTTAAACTCTTAAAGTCTGAATTAGAACTCAATTTCATCATATAATTTGTAGCCCTATTTCTCTAGTTTATTCCAAATCAAGAATCATCTCATTTTGATAACTAGAGAAAAAGTTATGGCTAAAACACCGAAGCATGCTCAATAAACAAGTTCCAACTACATTTTCCAACTTTTACCCTCCAACATTTCATATATAACAGTTCCAACTTCCAAGAACAATTTGGGATCCAACAAAGAAAGTAGATAAAAAAATACTTTGTGAGAGAGACCTGAAGAGGCTCTATAAGTGTAGAAAGAATACTTGTAACGTTGAAGAGTATAGTGAAATCTCAACCAAACTCTGAGGACTGGATGTAACCCAAGGTTAAGGTTAAACCAGTATAAAATCGCGACGTCTATTCTCTAATCCTTAGCTTTTAATTTTCTTGTTGTTAGAAGAGTAGATAATAATTTTTGTGATTGCATTACTCATCGACTTAAGAGAATTGTTTTTGTGATCATATGAATTTGCAAAGAAATTCAAGAAATTTTTAAAGATTAATATCTTTGAAGATTTTACACAATTCAACCCCCCTTCTTATGTATTCTATATATTATACGTGATTTCTATATTAACAAGTGATTTACATCACACCTATCTTCTTCTTTTCCTAACATCAGGTGCAACATTTACTTCTTGTTAGGTAGGAACACTACTACCTTCAACATTCTCATTATTATCCTAAACACCAACAAATGAACTTCTACTACCAATTTCGTAATTCAATATTTGCCTTTTATCTTTCTCGTGTTGATACTCTTCACCCAAAGTCTTCATTTGCCATTTCACATCTTGACTAACCATTTTACAAGGCTCCATATAGCTTTTGACCCCCGTTAAATACTTCTTTAATATGTTGATTCCTCAGCCTTTCAAATTCTTGTTACAAAACAAACAAATGGTATGGTTCTTCATTTTAAGAACCAATCCAACATGAGCTCAAGTTGGATCCTTGTGTTTTCATGAAATTGTTGAATTATCAGAAGTACCTAAACTTCCTTCCATTTATCTATAAAAATAAATAAAGACATATATCAAAATTAACCTAACAACTTCATATCAAAATAAAGAATACATAGTTTCATTATTAACTACTATCATAAAATATATATTGTTTAACTCAAAAGTCCAAACTAACATAAAAGCATCTACATCGTATCAATTACACAAAACACATATACATAACTCATTTTGTATGGTTACATCATACACAATTCACTAATAAGTTTTAAGTCAAGTATTCAACGTACACATATACATCTTATATAATATAACTCATTTTATATAATTACATCATATACAATTCAGTTTCATCCAACACAATTCAGTAATAAGTCAAAAACCAACAATTCAAGTATTCAAGATATGCAATTACATAATACACATATTTATCTTATATAATATAACTCATTTTGTATGTTTACACCATTCAACCATAAATTAAAGACATACATTAATAACTATAACATATTCAACCTTAACCATAACTCACAACTATATCTTTACAACTTACTTTATGTAATCTCATAATTCAACTATAAACTAATAAATTTTGTTTACTTATGCAATTCAATTTGTAATGCTTATAATCATTTTGTTTTCTTAACTAATTTTAATCAAAATTATTACTAAAATCCAATTTCCAAACTTTAATTTAACAAGCATTCATTCACCAATTTTAATCAACATTCTTTGTTTCTTATTCAAGTTAACTCCATAATGAAGAGTTAACATACACTACACGGTTCAATTTCATCCATAATCCAACACAATTCAACAATAAATAATATAAAAATGCAGACATTTAATTTCTTAACTTAATTACATATATTAAATGATTTAATTATGTATTAAATCTTATATTTAGATGATTAATCATATGTTAAATTCTTTTTATTTACAAACAATAATTAGTAAATTGTATGTTTCATATAAATTTATTAACAAATTAACAACTTAATGCATTAATTTTGAAATTGACAATGTCTAATTATATTGAAATGGAGCCAACTCACACAAATGATTCTAACTTTCAAAACCCAAAGTTTCCAATGTATTAATTTTCTTCATAAATTTACAATGCTTAAAATACATTAAAATTGAATCAACTTACACAAACAATTCCAACTTTCAAATCCAAATTTTCCAACACATTAATTTACTTCATAAATTGACAATGCCTAAATTACATTGAAAAACCTAACTCATAAAAATAATTCCAACTTTCAAACCTAAATTTTCTAACTCACACAAACAATTCAAAAAATTCCAACTTTCAAACCATTCACAAAATACACATGAAAAAACCAAAATATAATGCAATTGCAATTCAAAGCAAAAAAAAAAAACAAATTTTGCAATAAATAGTCAGGTTAGTTCAGTTCGAGCTAGGTCAAAAAATTGAATCTCAATCCAAAAAATTGAAAATCCAAATCTACACTCTCCTTACAACAATCTGTTTAGGGAGCTAAGAACTCCAAGTGAGCAGCTGTGTAAGGACCCATCACGAAGTTCTTCTTCAGGAACCCAAGTGAAGCCCTGCCGACGAACCCATAATAGCTCTCCAATCAATATATAACTTAACCAAAGGGTTCCTACAAAGCTAAGTTGTTCAACTGTTAAAAACCTATTATACTTTAAAAGTTAAAAGCACGAAAAATAGTGGGATTTTTTTTTGTGAAAATCTAGTGACATAGCAACTACTTTTTCTAAGATTCCCAAATTTCAAAAACCTGCATAACATGATTTAAAATACTTGTAGTATTTCATATACCATCTCAACTTCTGAAATGGGACCTTAGGTCCACATCACAAGCAACCACAAAAATATTTACAACATCACACTTTTGAACCCATTCCAAAATAATTTAAAACATATATGCAATTAACTAAGCCAATTTAAAGAAAAGCACATACATAACAAAAATGACACAAGCAGAGTAGCACTCGATGATACAATTAATCTTGCAGGGGGGTCCTAGCTATTGTAGCACCTGTACACATACCTGAGGTGGTTTATTTAAAAACATAGAAATAAGGGTGAACTAAACGAGCTCAGTAAGTGTTAGTAAGTTTACTAAAAATTAAACTTTTCATAATATAATTGAAATATTCCTATACAATAATAAAGCTCATGGTAAAATAATTTTCATAAAAATTCATTTATGCATCATATAATCTGGTAATAAAATAACATTTCGTAGAACACAACTTCATTTTTCTAAAATTTATTTGAAATGCTTTCTTGAAATTGAACTCATAATATAAGAGTTTCCTTTTTCTTTTTCCTTTTTGCTTAAACAATAAACAATAGTAGCAATAAGTTTTTTGAAAACTTTTATACTGAAAATAAGTCAACCATTATAATTGGTACCATACGGCGCCTCTCAAATTACTTTTAAAATAAATAGTAGCGGCATTATTATTTTTATGAATTTTCTAGCACGACATGGCCCACCACTAAGTTCTTACCATACGGTACCCTAGGCATATTACGAACACCATAAAACATTAAATAGAATTATGGATCATATCACATTAAAAAACCCTAGCCATGGAAAAAATATTATCTAAACATTTCCATGATTTTTCTTTCATTCTTTCACCATTAAATTATCTTCCTAATGTCATTTATTAATCTTAAATCATCAAATGGTAAAATAAAACACTTTAGGCAATGGATCTTACAATTGACCAAGTTTAACCAAGGTTCCAGACACTAGGTTTAGTGATTTTCTTCTCCTAATCACTTTCAATGCAATGAAACCATGATATCACATCATAAGGGTGCAATTCACACCATTAAAACCAAACCTAAACTATAACACGACAAACCCAAATATTGTTTTTTAACAAAACTAATAAGCTACCAATCCAATTTCTTCTTCTTCTTCACTTAGATGGCCATGGGATCTTGTTGGATGGTTGATTGGAGTTAGAAGAGCATGAAAAACTCCTTGAATGACTTCTCCATAGCCTAGTCGAAGCTCTCTCTTTTCTTTTTTCTTTTCTTTTATTTTTTCTCTCTTCCTTCCTTTTTCTCATCAATGGCGGGCCACACCAAGTTTAAAGAGATAAAAATTTTGCTTAATTACACTTTTGCCCACCATTTCCATTAATAATATTTCATATTTACTCCTTTACCAAAACTTCTCATATTTATACTTTAATCCATGCCACTTGTCACCATTTGATTGGTTACTTTCCAAACCAATTAATTAATGCTTATCTAATGGAAATTTTCCCATGTAATGCTCATATGGAATTTAAATACATTTGGTTTGGCGAAAAAGACCATTTTGTCCCCTTTTTTTTAATTTAATGCACTTTATGCCCAAATAAATTCAAAAATATCCTATGGTCACCTTAACTTTAAATTGGCCATTAAATACTCTAATTAGGCATAAAGAATTTAAATTGAGTGCTTGAAAAAATTTAAACGGGAGAAAATCATTAATTCCCATTATTTTTCAATAGAGGGCATTTTAGTCCAATAATTTCAAATTACCTTAATTATATTCAAGCAATTTCCATTTTAAGCCGTTTAAGTTTGTAGGGACTCTAATCCTAATTTCGGGACTTTTCATCATATTTCAAAATTGTTCGATAACTGTTTCAATTGTATAGAATAATTTTTTGATTGAATTCAAAAATTACTGAATGTCATTGAAATCGTCTAGATTTCATTCAAAACTGCCATCTGGATCTTCAAAGTACATTTTGGAGCTTTTAAAGCTCATTTGTACTCATTTCATAATTTTTTGAAATTTTCGAAAATTTTCGATCAAATCTAGAATTATCTCTGATTTATCCATAATCTCTGTTATAACATCAATAATATATTATTTAAATGCTTAAATTACTATAGTAATCATAAATAGAATATGTTCTATAAAATGCATTTATAACTCATTAGACAATAAAACAATCGAAATAGCATATTACAAGCTGGAACGAAGAGAGCGGTTGGAAGCGGTGGAGATAGCGGTTGGGCTTGGGCATGCGGTTGGAAAGAGTAGTGGAGGCAGCATGCGGTCCAAAAGTCAAGACGTGTGGTTTGATGGCCGTCGGTGACGCAACGGTGGCCGACAACTTCCTGGTGACGGAGGGGAAGAGGGCTGGGCTAGGTAACAGAGGAGAAAGAGAGACAGAACAGACGTGGAGGGTTATTTAAATAATTTTTTTTTTACAAATAAGTCCTTAAAGTTTTTAAAAGTATCGACAGTGAATACAGTTTCTTACCGTTTTCTAACGTTACGGCACGAATATCAGAAAGTTGAATTTACCTCAACCTTGAACAGAACAGTTGGTCACGGGTACAGATATGTTGGAGACTGCAAATGTCGCTTGAGTCGTTCTTATCACTTACACGTGGCTCACAAACTTGCGATGACCTTTTAATCCTCCACAAGAAACAAACCCGGATCACAAACCAGCTCAGGTTAGGTTCTTTCGTGAACGCCTTACGAACATTGAAACGTGTTGCCAATCCCTTGTTACTAACCGTGTACGCAGATGCAATATGACTCCCCTAGAGTTATGTAAAATAATCCTCCGCTAGATATTTTACAGTGTGAAAGACCCAAATTGTCTACGCACAATCAAATTAATTCAGATTTTTATTATATATAAATAAATTTTTGTTACAAACTTTTGTTGATAACATCATGGCGTCTATACGAATATAGTGCATTTTAGGATTTTAAGGAAGTGATTACTTGTGATAAGAATATGTGTGCATTTTAGGGTTTTAAGGAAAAAGAAGGTCTGCACTTCCACAATTCGCCTTTCTTAATTTGATTACTTTATACCAAATCTACATTGGAAGGGCTACCATTTGCTCTTCTCTAATGGCTGGAACAGTAGTTCCTCAGCACACGAACCATCTTCAGAAAGAGCTTATGATGCTAATATTGGATAAGAATGATTTGATATGGGACCGTTGTGGAGATACATAGGAAGAACGAGGAAGGAACAGTAGAATCCCTAGTTACTTTAAGAAGTGGCTGTAACTTCACAATGTACTAAAACGTTGATTTAAGTTCAAAAGTATAGTAATGTTCTCCTCATTTAAGGCTAAAAAAGATATAGCACTAGCCATTTCCCATTACTCCTTAGTGAAGTTTGATTGGAAAAGAAGAAAAAGTAATAGAAATTGAAAACCAAACAAAATTGCTTGGATGTTGAACCCCCATCTCCATGGTCACAACAAAAAAATGGGTCCTCCAAGTACTTATGCTACATTATTAAACTCATAAATGAGAGGTAAGTAGACAACATAATTCATGCAAAGAAAGACACGAGGCAGACAAATTGTTGTACACCTTATTGAAGGGGAACTTTGTGGAGAGATAAATCATGAATTGAAGGACCCACAGCCTCATTGGGATGGTGGCTAGTGGGTGGGACCTCGACTTGAGCCTATAAACTTATATTGCCCTAGACACTAAACAACAACGCATGGAATTGATTAGACAAATCAATTAAATAAACTTTCATGATTGTGAAAAATCCATCCAATAACCTAATTTTATGTTTATGATAGTATTTATAACAATAAATCACATTTTTTTAATGGGTGAGTGAGTTTTTACGCATGTGTGTGATGTCCCCTTTCGCGAACGTGTCTTTTTCTAGTAATAATGGAAAGTCTGATGATTATCATGATTAATCAAAGGAAAGGGGTTATGGAAGTAGACGACGATATCTATGGGGAGAGGGAGGGCTTAAAGAAAGAAATAAAGAGAAGAATAGCGATGTGTTCTGGAGTTTCGTGAACCTTTTTTTGAGTGTTATAGTGAGGTAATCAATCCTGTTCGTGCTATTTGATATGTGTTGGAATTCCTGTTTCATTATCTTTTTGTAATGTTGTGTTCTTTATAGGTATACTGTAAGCAAGCCCCCTCACCAGCGCGTGCATCTTCCATACATTTAGGACGGATTGATATGCATATTTAACATATCCTCCTCCATCTACCAAAAAATAAGCAATTGTTATAATAATTGTTGCAGAGTTTATATGGTGTGTTTAATTATCATATTGCTTATGAAGATTCCCGTCCATTTTGATATTTGTTTGATTTGATGACATTAAATTAGTATCCTTGGAGGCAATCTACAAATCACAATTAAAATAAGCTCCTCCTTGATTTTGATCCAATCATATGCAAAACATTAACAGGAAAGTAGTTAATTAATTCGGTGGTTGGAGATGAGTCCTAGTACTCTCTTCCTATAATATTATAACCTTAAATTTTGGAGCACTTCTCAGCAACTTTTACGATGTGTCTTAGAAGGAAAGTTAGCTAGATTACATACATGAGGGAGGCATGTGAAAATACTAAGACAAATATAGGCAAGTAGGGTCGGACTTAGTATGAATTTTAGTAGAAACTCGGATCTTGTGGAGATTGACTCGATCCAAGCTAAGGACTTAATGGACTAAGGACATGGCCCATGCTTAGATGAATGGATCACGACTAGCGGACTTGTTGTCGAAAGCATTAGATCAGGTCAGTGTGTTATATGGGCTTCGGCAATATCACACTGCATCATCAGCAGATAGAGATCGTGGAGAGATCTTAGATGATGTGGTGATAACTAAGAGTTAGAGTTGTAATGAGACTTAACATTTAAAGATAGTAGAGATCTTCGAGGATAAGGGTACTAGTTTCCTATTTGAATGTAAATTTTATCTTTCTGTTATCTTATAGATTCTATCTTATCAGTTAGAATCTTATTTGGATAGATATGTCATCCAATTGGTCCATATGATGTAATCTAATGAAAATAGAAGTGATTTTAGTACGATCTTAGGCAATTAAGTGAGATTTTAAATGTAACTTAACTTCCAAGTTAGAGTATCTATATATAGCTCATTCGAGTTTTGCTCCCCTCATTCAGTCAGAGAGAGTTTTCCTTATATTCTTTTGAAGGAAAATATATAAAGGTTGGTTTTTTCGTATCACTCTTGTTAGGATAATTCAAATATATTGTTTCCATAACTGATAGCATAACTGATAGCATAATTTTCTCTTCTCACTTATTACAACAAGATTATAGGGCAATCTACATTATTTCTTCACATCTGTAATTTTTGTATATATGTATGGTATGAAATACAATACAGACAGCAGAGTACATACTGCAAAAATTCAAAACTCAAATCTTACATGGTATCAGAGCCAAGCATGGCCCAAACTCCAGCTTCATCTTCTTCCTCATTTGCATTCAATTCTCATCCATCTGTTTCTTTTTCTCTCAAACTAACTCCAAAGAATTATGTTGCTTGGAAAACTCAATTTGAACCCCTTCTTGAATGCTATAATCTCACCAGTTTTGTTGATGGTTCAACTTCTGCTCCTTCAAAACACGTTACCAATCCCACTACCAACATTTTAGAACCCAACCCCGAATTCTTCACTTGGTATCAAAAGGATCAAATGGTCAAATCTTGGCTGATTTCCTCAATCTCTGAAGAGGTCTACCCCTACATTGTGGGTCTTCGCAATTCCTTTGATGTTTAGCAAGCCTTTGAGAAGGCCTTTGGTTATATTTCAGATGCTCGAAAATTGCAACTTCATGTGCAACTTCAAGAACTCACCATGGATGATAAAACCGTTGCCCAATTTCTTCAACAAGCCAAGTTCTTAGCTGATGAACTCGCTGCCGCTGGTGCCCCATTAAGTCCTTCTGAATTCAACGCTATTATCTACCGAAATTTGGGTCTTGATTATCACAACATCATTGCTGCTCTCTCGGTACAAGGACGGCAGGTGGACTTCTATGAATTACATGGGCAATTGTTGGCTCATGAGATTTTACTTAATAGCACTCGCAACAAGACACCATCAGCTCATGTGGCTCATGCCACCTTCAATCCCAGGGGTGCGTCTGGCCAAAATACCAACCAGCGGGGCTGTCAAGACCGCAGCAACAATTTTCACAACAACAGGAACCCGCGGGGCTATCAAGACCGCAACAACAATTTTAACAACAGGAGACGTGGCCCTTGCCAAATTTGTGGCTATAGCAACCACACTGCTGGCCGATGTCGACGTCGTTATAATGCTCCACCAAACTCATCATCCTTTCAGCCACACAACAACTCTCTTGGCCTCTTGCCTAACCCCTCTGCTCATTCCTCCGAGTTCCAAGGTGCCCACTCTGCTAATTTTTTAGAGTATCCGAACACTCCTTGGCGTCCTGATACCGCAGCCACTAATCATATCACACCTGACCTTAGTCAGTTGAGCATCGCTGAAGAGTACAAAGGTTTGGATAATCTCATTGTGGGTAATGGTCAAGGTTTACCAATTTCACATACTGGTTCTTCCACATTGCTTTCTCAAAATCAACTCTTTAAACTTACCAATATGCTTCATGTTCCCAATATTACCAAACGATTACTTTCTGTTAATCAATTCACCAAAGATAATAATTGTTTCTTTGAATTTCACCCAACTTATTTTCTTGTGAAGAATCGGAGTACCAAGGCTCCAATGTTACAAGGTCGGGCTGAAGATGGAGTCTACAAGTTTTGCGGCACTGTGCAACCGACTCCAATGGCATTCATGGCAAATAAATTATCTTTTGATCAATGGCATGCTCGCTTAGGACATCCTAGTATTTCTACTTGTCGTCAAATAATTGCTTCTTCTTCATTATCTTGTACTACTGCTTCACACAATAAATGCAATTCTTGCTTGTATGGCAAAGCTACACGTCTTTCTCTACCTAGTACTAATCACTCTAGCTCAGCACCGCTTCAATTAGTCCACTCGGATTTGTGGGGACCTGCACCATTGTTATCCTCCAATGGCCACTCTTATTTTCTATTATTTATTGATGACTACTTGAACTACACTTGGGTATATATTCTACATCATAAGAGCGATGTTAAAAATTTCTTTCCTCAGTTTTAGGCTCTCGTTGAGCATCAAATTGGCACCCAAATTCGTGAATTTCAGAGTGATGGTGGAGGTTATTTCAAAGTCCTCGCATCTCACTTCCAAAAATCAAGTATCTTTCATCGTGTTTCATGTCCTCATACACACGAACAAAATGGTTCATCTGAACGTAAAATCTGCCATGTCATTGATACTTGTTTAACCTTGTTAAAACATGCTTCATGTCCTCTCAAATATTGACATTTTGCTATGGAAACAGTTGTGTTTTTGATTAATCGTATGCCCTCTCGTGTTCTTAATAATGTCTCTCCATTTCAAATGCTCTATCATAAGACCCCGGATTATAATTTTTTGCGTGTCTTTGGGTGTGCTGTATATCCCCTCCTTCGTCCATATAATCAACACAAATTTAGTTTTCGAAGTTGTCAATGTGTTTTCATGGGTTATAGTGATCACCATTTGGGATATAAGTGTCTTGACGTCAGCTCTGGCCAAATTTACCTTGCTCGTCATGTCCAATTCAATGAATCCGCATTTCCCTTTGCCACTTTAAGCCATTGTGATACAGATAACTCTCTTGCCATTGCCCCTTGGTTGACAGTAGTCGTGACTCCTTCAGATTCTGCTTCCTGCTCTGCCTTGCAGTATTGTGCCACGACTCCATCTCCTCAGGTACATCCTCGTCCTGACCTTGATCTTCCTATTTCATTATCCACTAATCCTGCTATTTCAGATGTTTTGCCTCCACCTACCTTGCCTGGCGACCATCCTTCCTCTTCAGCTAATACATAACCACCATCACTTCCCTCCTCCACCACCACGGTTTTTGATCCTGCTGGCGTTCAGTTATGCGTGGACTTAACTCAGCGCAATGTTCCTCCTCAACCTCTTCCCCTTGACCTTTCAAGGACTCATACTATGACTTTAAGGCCATCCACAATGAACAAGGCTCACCGTGCCATGGTAGCTGAAGCACAACCCCATCCTGTCTAGGAGCCTACCTCTTTTGGCCAGGCTCACAAGCACCCAGGGTGGCGTGCTGCAATGCAGCTCGAGTTTGATGCTCTTGTTCGCAATAAGACCTGGTCTCTGGTTCCCCGACCTCCTCATGCCAATGTGGGTGGAAGTAAATGGATTTTTTATGTCAAAACAAATCCAGATGGGACTGTTGAGCGACTTAAGGCTCGGTTAGTCGCACAAGGTTTCACTCAACAATTTGGTGT
>JAOTAX010000008.1:24964866-25006025 GCA_025629825.1 Erythroxylum guanchezii | reverse complement strand
CTTCAATTAGTCCACTCGGATTTGTGGGGACCTGCACCATTGTTATCCTCCAATGGCCACTCTTATTTTCTATTATTCATTAATGATTACTCAAAATACACTTGGATATATATTCTACGTCATAAGAGCGATGTTAAAAATATCTTTCCTCAGTTTCAGGCTCTCGTTGAGCATCAACTTGGCACCCAAATTCGTGAATTTTAGAGAGATGGTGGAGGTGAATTCAAAGCCCTCGCATCTCACTTCCAAAAATCAGGTATCTTTCATCGTGTTTCATGTCCTCATACCCATGAACAAAATGGTTCGTCTGAACGTAAAATTGGCCATGTCGTTGATACTTGTTTAACCTTGTTAAAACCTGCTTCGTGTCCTCTCAAATATTGGCATTTTGCTATGGAAACAGTTGTGTTTTTGATTAATCGTATGCCCTCTCGTGTCCTTAATAATGTCTCTCCATTTTAAATGCCCTATTATAAGACCCCGGATTATAATTTTTTACGTGTCTTTGGGTGTGCTGTATATCCCCTCCTCCGTCTATATAATCAACACAAATTTAGTTTTCGAAGTTGTCAATGTATTTTCATGGGTTATAGTGATCACCATTTGGGATATAAGTGTCTTGACGTCAGCTCTAGCCGAATTTACCTTGCTCGTCATGTCCAATTCAATGAATCCGCATTTCCCTTCGCCACTTTAAGCCATTATGATACAGATAATTCTCTTGCCACTGCCCCTAGGTTGACAGTAGCCGTGACTCCTTCAGATTCTGCCTCCTGCTCTGCCTTGCAGCATTGTGCCACGACTCCATCTCTTCAGGTACATCCTCGTCCTGACCCTGATCTTCCTATTTCATTGTCCACTAATCCTACTATTTCAGATGTTTTGCCTCCACCTACCTTGCCTGACGACCGTCCTTCTTCTTTAACTCATACAGAACCACCATCACATCCCTCCACCACCACGGTTTCTGATCCTGCTGGCATTCAGTTATGCGTGGACTTAACTCAGTGCAATGTTCCTCCTCAACCTCCTCCCCCTGATCTTTCAAGGACTCATACTATGACTTTAAGGCCATCCACAATGAACAAGGCTCGCCGTGCCATGGTTGTTGAAGCACAACCCCATCCTATCCAGGAGCTTACCTCTTTTCGCCAGGCTCACAAGCACCCAGGCTGGCGTGCTGCAATGCGGCTCAAGTTTGATGCTCTTGTTCGCAATAAGACCTGGTCTTTGGTTCCCCGACCTCCTAATGCCAATGTGATTGGAAGCAAATGGATTTTTCGTGTTAAAACAAATCCAGATGGGACTGTTGAGCGACTTAAGGCTCGGTTAGTCGCACAAGGTTTCACTCAACAATTTGGTGTTGATTATCTTGACGCTTTCAGCCCAGTGATCAAATCCTCTATCATTCGGATTGTTCTCTCCTTAGCCGTGATTTATGGCTGGTCCTTGAGACAGGTGGATGTCTCGAATGCATTTCTCTATGGCACTCTTGATGAAGAGATATACATGACTTAACCCAAAGGATTTGAACATTTGCAACATCCCAACTTTGTGTGTCGCCTTCACAAATCTCTTTATGGCTTGAAACAAGCCCCACGAGCATGGTTCCATCGGTTATCTGCCTTCCTCCTCCAGTCTGGCTTTATTGCCTCCAAAGCTGATCCCTCCTTGTTCATTTACAATAAGCAGCAGGTGAAAGTATTTCTACTGATCTATGTTGACGATATTATCATTACTGGCTCCCACTCTGCCATTGTGAATGGCTTAATTTGTCAACTTAGTGCAGAATTTGCAGTCAGGGATCTCGGTAGTCTTTCTTATTTCCTTGGAATTGAAGTTCATCATAGTGCTTCTAGCTTGTTTCTCACACAAAAAAAGTATCTAACTGAGTTACTGCAGAAGCAGAACATGGCTGATTGCAGCCCTCAACCCACTCTCATGTTATCTTCTCCTCCTCTTTCCAAGAGTGTTGGTTCGATTCTTCAAGACCCCACAACCTATAGAAGTGTGGTAGGGGCATTGCAATATGCTACTATCACTCGGCCTGACATTGCCTTCTCGGTTAATAAATTGTGCCAATTTCTTCAGTCCCCAACTGACTCCCATTGGAAAGCTGTCAAGCGGCTCCTGCAGTATATCAAGGGCACTCTTCATTTTGGGTTAAAAATCTGTCCATCCAAACACAATGTGTTCCAAGTGTTCTCCGATGCCGATTGGGCTGGGTGTCCAAATGATAGACAATCCACAAGTGGTACACCGTGTACTTGGAGCTAATTTGGTTTCTTGGTCTGCTAACAAGCAACCCACGATTGCTCTATCTTCCACCGAGTCTGAATACAGAAGTATCGCCAATGCGACTGCCGAATTGTTGTGGATTCGGTCTTTGTTACAGGAGTTAGGTGTCTCAGTCTCTTCTCCTCCCATCTTGTGGTGTGATAATCTTGGTGCTACGTACCTCGCTGCAAATCTCATGTTTCATGCTCGAACAAAGCATATTGAACTGGATGTTCATTGTGTCCGAGACCTGGTGGTCCAAAAGCACTTGCGGGTTCAATTTTTGCGCTCTCAAGATCAAATTGCTGATATCATGACGAAGCCTTTGCCTCGAGACCGCTTTGCGTTCTTACGTGACAAGCTCAGACTCCTTCCTCAGGCGTCCTTCGCTTGCGGGGGGCTGTTAGGATAATTCAAATATGTTGTTTCCATAACTGATAGCATAATTTTCTCTTCTCACTTATTACAGCAAGATTATAGGGCAATCTACATTAATTCTTCACATCTGTAATTTTTGTATATATGTATAGTATGAAATACAATACAGACAGTAGAGTACATAGTGCAGAAATTCAAAACTCAAATCTTACAACTCTTGTTTCTTTATTGCCTTTATTTTCTTATTGCTTTTATAGTATTATTTCTTCGAGTGTGCGAGGTAAATATTTCAAGAGTTGTTAAATACTAAAGTCTTGCTTAAGCTGACCTAAGTGAGATTGTCATATAAAAGATATTGGCGATCAATTTCGGTAAAAGTTTGACTCTAAAGTAAGCTTTTTATCGTTACACATGGTGGGTGTCTCTCTCGCACGAACGCGCGTAGGGCATGTTAAGGAAGAGTTATGATTAACCTTCATAATAATTCAGCTTAACAAGTTGAAAGCGAGTCATGGCTTAAGTGGGGCTATCACTTTCCCTTTCGAATCTAAGTGTCCTGAAGAGGGGTGGACCACCATTGCCCACTACAATAAACGTAAATTTAATTTTAATATGATCAGTTTAATGTTGTCTATAGTGCGAAAACAATGACTTCACCGTGAGCAGAAAGGGACTTTGCCCCTTCTCAAAAGCTAATAAGGCTAACAAACTTCCCTCTCATCTCGTTAATTTAACTCCATCGCCGTACTTAAATCATATGTTGATACCATGCACAATCCAGCGTACACGTAGCGGACCACGCAATCTAAACCGGAGGTTGAAATATTAAATAATCAACTCATTGTTCTAAACCTATGATTAGATTGGAAGATTGAAGATATATGCTTTGGCTTGCCTATTGTTATTTTACAGTAACTGTCAGGACTCAGGTGGGTTTGTGGGCTACGTGTATTTATACAGCAATTGCTATCTTTTCATGTAAAGCTTTGTTTATAGTTCCACAATGTTTAAATTAGTAATAATATGTTGTTATTTTTAAGGTGTAGATAAATAATTATTTAAGTAATTAATCTAGCAAAGTTTGATTGATAGCGACAGAATAGAACAAAGTGCAGTACTAGAGAGACAAATAGTGTTCGAAGGCTTGGTTTAGATAAAGGCTAACGAGTTGGGTGATCAATAAATAGGGGGTCGGCCAACGATACCCAATGCTTAGGTGTGGACAATGGCGTGAGGCTGAGGTTATGGAAGCGCGGATCTGGCTTTATAATTAGGTTAACGATGGTAAAAGCTTAAGACAAAAGACCCCATCCACCTTTTTTTTTTCAATTTTTATGATTTATGTTTTGTGCAAGTGGGAAGATAACAGGACACATTATTACGATCATTATTAACCACCTTTTGTCTACTAATGATGTTGAACCCTAGTGTTGATGTTGATTACAGAGGGAATTGCACCATATGAGTTATTTCGTAGCCCATTTTCTATATATTCACGTCCAAGGCCGAATGTGTTTAAGCAAATATTAACTTTGTATTTCATGATTTGATCTCCCTCTTCTCATGAGTTTTCGTTTCCTTTCCGCTTTTTACTTGAGAAGCGCGAATCGCCATCATCTCATACATGATCCATCCATCCAACTAGTATATGTAGCTAGATTCTGGTTATGTTGGTGATAGTAGCTTATGGTTTGAGAATGGGATATGGGAGTGAGCTAGTTATACGTAACTACAATGTGCAAAAGGATAGAGCTCGAGTAGAAGATCTCGAGAGAAGATGTGAGGTAGGCCCAACTGAGAGAGTAGTTCTCTTCACAGACACTTTGGGTGACCCCATCAGTAGAATCAGAAATAGTCCGATGTATAAGATGCTGGTACTTATTATTATCACTTTTCCTTCTGATTTTCATTTCACTTCTTTTCGATCTGATGTCTTATCTTAAAAATGCAACATGTTTCTTTATTTATATTACCTTGTTTTGCTTTTTTGATAGGTAGCCCTGTTCAGGAACGAACTTGTTGGTGTCATCCAAGGCTCCATAAAGCTTGCCACCGTTCATAAACCTCCCAAGGATTTAGCCAAGGTGGGTTATGTTTTAGGATTAAGAGTTGCACCTTCTCACAGGCGAAAAGGGATTGGCTTAAGGCTAGTGCGCAGACTTGAAGAATGGTTGATTGCAAATGATGTCGATTACGCCTACGTTGCAACAGAGAAAGATAATGAAGCTTCTGTTAAGCTCTTCGTAGGCAAACTTAGTTATGTCAAGTTCAGGACACCAGCTATTCTCGTCAATCCAGTTAACAGACGATCTTTACGTGTATCATCTGACATTGAGGTTGCTAAGATCAGGATCGAAGAAGCTGAGTTTCTATACCACAAGTTCATGCGTTCATCAACCGAATTTTTTCCACATGACATAGGAAATATACTGAGAAACAAGCTAAGTTTGGGGACTTGGGTGGCTTATCCAAGAGGTGAACCATTGATTTCAGGTGTGAAAGTTCCAAGTAGTTGGGCTATGCTCAGTGTATGGAACAGTGGTGAACTGTTCAAGCTCAGGCTAGGTAAAGCTCCTTTATCTTGCCTTACATACACAAAGTGCTCGAGATTGATAGACAAAATATTTCCCTGCTTTAAATTATCAGCAATACCAGATTTTTTTAATCCCTTTGGATTCTACTTCATGTATGGAGTGTACCGTGAAGGGCCATTATCAGGAAAGATGGTTGGAACTTTGTGCCAATACGTGAACAACCTGGCTAGGAAGACCAATGATTGTAAAGTTATTGTAACAGAAGTTGGAGGTCAAGACAGCCTCAGATTTCATATACCACACTGGAAATCGCTCTCTTGTCCAGAAGATTTGTGGTGCATCAAGGCACTGAAAATTGAAGAGAAGAACGGTCTCTATGAATTGACAAGAACCTCACCAACGACAAGGGCTATTTTTGTAGACCCAAGAGAGGTTTGAATAAGAAAAGAGAAAATATATTGTCATGGCCGAGTGAGGCCAAAACTCGCGAAATGAACTGTTTAGATAAGTCCATATCCATCCCTCAATTTGCAGGGATTTTCGTTTGTTCCATTTCCACACAAAATCTCAAGAGATTTCCTTAGTTAGGTGCCCCCCTTCTCTGTCCTTGCTCAGAAATCAATTTTGCTTACCTTCATGATATTGACCAATCAGGTACTGCAACGTGGTACATCACTCCATCTTTATCCCATTCCTCTCAGGGTAAGAAAAATTTGTATTGGACCATCACCAATTGCTTTCTCGCCTCAAAAGCTACCTGATTCCCTGAACATACATGCCAAAGCAATAAGTTCGCAATTTCCCACTTCAATATGAAAGAGATATACATCTACCCACATTGATCAACAGGATAGGTATCTGGAGGGTAATTAGCATTTCCAAGGTTTCAGCGGATTTCCGTTTGTTGCTGCTTTAAAGCAAAATATAGTTGGGAAGATGTCAACTTCGCTGATTAGCTTTATAACCTACTTGTTCTATGTAACACTATTTATACTGACAAAACTAAGTAGATAATGGTTTCCGGTCACTGGTCACCCATGTTTGAGCAAAGCGGCATGAGTTAGGTTGTCTATCCCCCTTCCTGACAAAATTGGGAAGCCTCACTCTAATCAAGACTTAGTTTTCAATGATTCGTTTAACATTTAACTAGTTTGTTTTCCAGTTCTTCGTATGATATATTTTATTACATTAATAACCTATTGTTCATAGAGAGTATATTTAATTCAAAACGTAGGTTTTTCTCTAAAATTACTCTATGAATCATAATCAACTAAGAAGTTACCCTAACTATGAATTAGGAAAAAAAGTTAACATTTTAAAAGAAAGAGATTAACTTATTCAAATTAAATATGAAACAGATAAGGAGCACAACTTATATTTTCATTGAAGATATTCATACTAAAGGATTCCTATAATAAAATATAAAATTATATATATTGTAAGATGAAAGAAAATTTTAAATAGGCAAACCATTTTCTATGCAAACTTTTTCTGTCTCTTCTTTTTAACTCATAATTCGTATATTTCTTTTGATAATATTTTTTATAGTCTAGTACAAATAGAGCACAAGGATCGTGAAATAACTATTAACTAATGCTAGGGTTATTGCAATTAAAATACTTATAATTTATAATTACAATCACAAATTTTGTGAGAGTTGATAGTAAAAATGACTTATTGATTAAGATTGTTACAATAACTAATTTGAATTTTAATATATATCTTAAGTGAGATCAAGATTAATATGCTAGTCATAATTTACATTTCTAATCTTTTGTGTCAATGTCATTGAGGTATAATAGAGTTAAAAATAAATTGTAAAAGATTTGTAATTAATTTTATTTTATGTTATGACATATTTATTTGATAATTAATAAGTTGATTGATTAAATAAAATTGATAGATAATCAACTAAAATAATTAGAATTGTGCAATTTAAAAGTTGATAAAAATAGTTCAATTATCCATTAAATATTTTAATTTAGTTGAACTATGATAAAATACAACTGACATTAGTTGTGGTAGTTAAAATAAATCTATATATCAAAATTATGAAATGTCTTTCTCTTGTTTTAATTTTTATGATATGTATATACTTATGACATAGATGATCGTCATTATGATTGGAATGATGACCTTAATGATCGGTGTAGTGCCACTAAATCTATGACCTCATTGGTTTTTTTTTTTTGTATCAAATTATGAGAAGGGTTATACGTCAGCTTCTTTTGTTTCATCAAATGGAGTTGGAGTGTTCTATGTTTTTGGATAAAAAATGGAGTTGGATTGTAGAAAGAGGGGTTTGATTAGTTTTTCAAAGAAAACTTTGCAGCGGGTGGAGAGCATTATTGGTGTCAGGCATCCCCAGTATTAGGTGGTGTGAATTCATGAAAAGTGGTTTAAATGCATTTCAATACTTGCCCATTCATTCATTTCGCCCGATTATACAGTTGTGTTCAAGTCAGTTTAATTAATACTCTCATTTCTCCATTGTTATTCATATGCAATACATAAACATGTTTTCAATATGAGTTCTAAACCACACATATAAGTTTTCTTCGGTACATGACAACTTTAATCTAGTCATCAGTTTAGAATCTAATGCGCAAGAACACTCACAATTAGTAAAGTAGATAAAATAAAATTTTAATCAAGATATCATTAGACTAATGTGGAGAAACCATATTAGCCAGTTTAAAAGAGCGACATCATGCGTACTCTGATTTAACTCCAGTATAAAATGAGTACTACTTGATATGACACACCCAACCTATTTTGGTGACTGAAATTGACATAGCATTATGAGCAGTAACATCCATGAACTAATGCCTTGACAAACCTTTATAAGTGGCTCGTAGCTAAAATGTGATTGGAACGTTGGTCTTTCAGAATCTGTAAAACCTAATACGACTCTTTTTCCAAACAATTATTCCAAAAGGAAATTCGGATGAGCAAAGTTACTAATCGTTAGCTAGCTTAGAATCATAGACTTATTTTCAGTTTTTATATTTACTAGAGACCATTTAAGCAAAAGTACACGCCTGCTCATCGCACTCCCATAAATGTACCATGCCTTGAGGTTGAAGGCCAGTGCCTCCACCAATTAGCCACAAGGGCGTCTGTTTTCTTTGTTGTTCACTCTATTTCTTTTGATACACAAGAAGCAAGTGATTTCATTACTTTTAGATCAGTCATTTCGCTTAGAATTACATAGTACTTGTCAACTTCCTCAACAGCTGTCTTTGACAAAATCTCTGCAGCTTTTTCCAATGTTGGTAAGCAACTTTGTGTTAGAAAAGGTCATTGAGTTACCCTAATATCAAGAATAGACGGCTGATGTAGATTTCTAAAGTTAACATTTCACATGGCTGGGTACAAAAAGGGGTTACAATGACTTCTAAAATTGTGACATCACCGAAACTTAGCTAGAGACTGAAGCAGCAGTTGATTTTTTCTTCAAACTTCTTGACGGGTTGGTGATGTTACTTATGTGGAATACTTAGGTAATGATCTAGATACTGGGTTCGATGTAATTCACCATATAATTAAATTTCGATAAGGATGAACTTGTTGGTTTCATTGCGCCCCGATAAAATACCAGTCATAGAGTACAAAAAGTTCTAGTTATACTCTCTTAAGTGAAAATTAACTGAAAAGATAAAAGTGAAACAAAAAAATCAAGCTCTTCTAGCACACCTCAACTTTTTATCACCTGACTTGATGGTTTGTTTGCCAAGCTGCCGTGTCGTTTTAGCCATGAATCCTCAGATCACCAATGCATTTCTTCGTTAGTTATTAGCTAGTTGAAGACAACGGTAAAACTATGACTAAATAAACTAACTCGCAAGATTTTGGCAAACTCTGCTCTTGTTTCATATTTATGACCAAGCTTCTATTCTTGTGTTAGGGGGTGCAAAACACAATACTCTCTATAAAACTAGCTATCGTGCATAATTATATTTTTTCTTTTGGAAACAGCTCAAGCTTGGAGATGATAAGATGCACATGTACACCTGTGTCAAGGGATCTACATCATAGTCACTACTTGAAATCTTTTCCAACTTCTAATACTTCTTAAATGGTTGGACTCATTTAATTTACGTCCAAAAACAATTTCTAAAAATTGGAATAAGAGTATATTTGAAAACTCAAGATCATATTTACATAAAAAAGGCTCAACTCATTTCGCGTGTATCACTAATCTTTAGGTGTATTTTTACTTCTTATTAATGTATCGGATTTTACTTAGCTGACATCAGTTCAGAATGTAAACACAGATTTGTACAAGCCAGACCCAGGCCTACATTGCATACTGCGTGCATGGGAAGATTGCAATTTTAATAAAAAAGGTCATCAAATATTGGGCTTCTACGACTTGCTGATGACAAAATCTGGGCCATAGTTTGCGTCCTGAGGACCGGCTCGATCGGCTGAGTTGGTTACACCAAAAACACATCTTCTTTCCCTGTTGACCTGTTAGGGTTTGCACTAGCCTGCAACTTGGCCCAGATTTTTCTTTTGTTGATTGCCTGATACCCAAGTTTTCGAGTCAGTTTGTGCGCATTAAACTGTCGTTTTACTAACCATAAATTTTGTGTTTTTGAGTTTCCTTTAGTCTTCGAAGAAAATAAAGTCTTTCCGTGTAATTTTATCTTGGACAAGGTTAGGTTATGGATATCAATGATAGTTTTTTCAAAGATTGGCATCGTTGGAACTAATTCACTCCTAACATACTTAACATTTTTAATATTTGTTTACATTAGAATTTCGATTTCGGTATTTTATGTAGAAAGCCAAAACCACGAAAGTGATGTATCCTAGACAGTGTAATGACACGCTTTTAGATGCATTTTCTTGAAGTCACCACAAGGTTTGTATAAAATGCATAAATAAAACCAAGAACAATAATGAAGATTTTAGGATCTAATGAAAGGGATAGGAGTTAACGCAAATTGTTGGTTGTAATTTTATATATGTCATTAATATTTTAATTGAATTTAATATTTTAATACTATTGATAAATTTTCTAAAATAATTAATACGTAATTAAAATTATGATAAGATTATTATTATGACATTTAATTTGTATTTAACTATTATTCCTAAATTATTTCGAGTTATAATTTGATTAAGATGAGATTTTGATGAAACTGTAAAACTAGCATATGTTATATTTCTTTCTTACGAAGAAAATAATTAATCTTATAAATTAAAGTATGAAAATACTTAAATAAACGTGTAATGATTATTAGAGAATAAATTAACTGAATTGACCTGATTATAAGAACCTTAAATTGAATATTACTTATGTTTTTGCGGATTCACCATTATGATGGTTATATAATTGATCCTTAGACTTGATATTATCAAATGATCTCATATGATAATTACTGTGTTTTGATGCAACTTATGTTCTATTTTAATTAAGTATTTTGGTCGGTAGTACACGGATATAGTATGAATCATATGGCGATAGCTGAAAAAGTCAAAAAGAATTCGTCACTTTAAAGTCATTTGAGAAAATATTTCAGTGTTCTTGATTGTTAATAATTTAAAGAATTCTTTAGCTAGAGTGAGGTGATATTTGAAAAGTATTTTTAAATATTAACTATAAATTAATTACTAATTTGTAAGATTGAACATGATTGAATTTATAAAAGTGGATACTATATCCATATTTTATATCTAATTGGAACATTAGATGAAAAAAATGATTAAATTATACATCATAACATGCGTAGATAGGTTGAGTCAAGCTACTTTGACATTTTTAATATTTGGGTGGTCACTACATACTACTAGACATGAATCTTATTTTATGATTGTAAATTGTTTAATTGGAGTATTAAAGATAACTTAAAAGAAGTTTTAATTTGTTTAATTATAATTATAAAATTATAATCATTTATAATATATTAGGAACTTGATGAGTTTTTTTTAAAGTTGAAAGAAATTAGAAACCTAACGAGTCTAACTTAATTAAAAAGATAAAAATCAATTTTAATTAAGTTAGACTTAATTGTGCAGTTTGATAAACTTCAAGATCAAATATGAGATATTTGATTTTATTCAAATTTAAGTTGTAATATAATTCAAGATTGACTTTAATTATTAGGAGATTTAATTTTAATAAGAAAAACCATTTTTAATAAATAGGAAATCAACATAAGAGAGCTAACACTTTTACTTGTTTCTCTCAAATATTGAGTTGTTTTTCTCAACACTATGAATACTATTAGAGACTAAATGCTTGAACAACTCGTGATTGATACCTCTTGAAAACGGTTTTAGAAGAAATTCATATTAGGTACGATTTAATTGTTTTAATGAATTATATTTTTTAAGTTATTCAATTATTAAGATCTGATCAAGAAGTAGTAAAATTTTATTTTTTTCATCACATCCATGATTAGATCATGGTCAGCTTCCTAACAGTAGTATCAAAACCTGCTTTAATCGTTTAAGTCAATTAAATTGCTTGATTGGTATTGATTCGATTAAAATTAAGGATTAAAACTTGTTTTAATGAATTCTCAAATATTGATTAGGGCATTAATTAATTAGGGTTTTTTTAATTTTCTGAAAATAAAAACTCCTTTTGTCTCGTGTTTTCTAGAAAACTAATATCGTGTGCTTCAACTTAAATTTAAAATTTTTGAAAACTAAACATTATATGCCTTTGGATTCAATATGCTTCTTGCTGTTTATGTTTCTAGGATATGTTTTTCGAATTAGCGTTGAATAAGTTCTAGAAAAACATTGATGCTTGTCCCCATCTTAGTTTTCGTGTTTACTGCGTTTTTTAGAAACATTGATTTATGTTATTTTGGGTGTATCGGTTGATGGTTCATCCACCAGCGATGGTAAAGCCTTGGTGAAACTCGCCCAATGCAAGAAGAAGGAAGTCGCCCAAAGAATGCCTGGGACAGTAATCGTATAAAAGTCTTAGCTCACACCCCACGACTTGTCTTATTTGGTTTGGTACTGTTACCACACATGACATTGAAAGTCATGATGATATTACAAAGGAATATCTTTATCAGAATATTTTTACTTCTTTGGTACAACAAAAGGGGCTTTTAACGGTGAATATTTTTGTTGCTAAATGCCAAAATTTCGTTGACAAAATTTTTTTGAGATGCATATTGCAATAGCAAAATATCATCGGCGATATTTTTACAAAATTGTTGCAAATTATATTTCGCTCTGATCTCAGATACATCACAAAAAATGATAGGTGAAGATAAGACAAATCGTCACCAAAGATATTTTAGGACGCTTTCCTTTTATAGCTAAACGTTATTAGCTACATTACTGTATTTGTAGGTAATAATGTTTTGTGCCATTTAGTATTTCGTAGCAAAAAGATTTTGCAACAATTTTCAGATCATAGGTAAAAGTTATTCGAGACTGTTTCTAGAAAATAGCTAAAAAGTTTTGCAACGATTTTAGAATCATAACTAAATCTTTTTAGCTACGTTTTTTATTTAATTTTAATTTTAAAAAAATATTGTCGATGTTTTCAAGAATATAGCTAAAAAGTTTTGATGATGAATTTTAATTTTTTACTAAACAATCTTATTAAAAAAATTTCATTTAATTATAATTAATGGTAAGATTTTTATTCCATATTATTGCTTGTAATATTTACATTTTTATTTACAATTAATTAAAAGAAAATAAAAATTAAAAATTAGAACCATTTTATATCAAAAATAAAATTTCATTAAATGTTAATTACAAATATTAACAAAAAACTTATGTATAAACTAAGACTCGTGCTCATCGTCACTACTACTTGCATAATTTAAGCCAAGTATTTGTTTGACCATCTTTTCAAGCTTGGCCAACTTTCGTTCAGTACGGTTTAACTTTTGCTAATTACGTTCTAACTTTTCTTCATTACATTGTAAATGAGCCTTCAGCGACTGATTCTCCTCCTGAAGCATCGTTACATATGTTGATCATGTTGATGATGAACCAATTGGATTAAGGCAATACCCAAGATCTTTAATGTACCTTGATTTTGTACCAAGGAAATTGTTGCAAATCCCATTTACGTTTGGCTCATTTCCATTAGACAATGATCTTTGCAACAACTCTTACATCTTATTCTAAAATTTAAAAAAACAATATTAATATTTAGTTCAAATATTATTAGTTAGTACTACATAAATAAATAAGTATAAAAATTAAACAAAATTTTATAATTACATAATTATTTTGCGCTTCTTCAGACGTCCAACCTTCACCTTCCTTATAGTGTGTAAGTTTGTAGCGTGTGATCCTATCATACTCTTTTCCATGCAGTGCCTTCTGACTCTATTTTATGATTGAAAAAACAATTGAAACATAATAAATAATATTATATTAACTAATATAAGTATAACTTCTAAACCAAAAACTTACAAATTCATTCTGTACGACAACAAATGATTTGAGGCCTTGGTTGTGAGGAGTTTTCATCTTTCCTCTATTAACCTTGACTTTCTCATACTTTTCTTAAATAAAGCAAAGAAATAGTCATTAAATTAAATTATGTAACAAGATTAATTGAAGCAAATGTGAAGATAAAGAAGACAAACCTTAACTTTGGTAAAGGCCTAATAATCACACATTTGGCTCCAATTTTCTAGAATCACCTGTTCGAGAACATGTCTCCTTGCCTCCTTATCCAAAGGAAAATATTTGTAGTATTTATGTAGTCGATAACGAAAATCCTTGGCCCTTTATTTTAACAGTGAACTTATACAAATTAAAACTTCAAGGTTTTTGATATCGATGATATTAAGCTTCATCTGTGAACAACAAGTAAAAGTGAAATTAGTCTTTAAATAAGTAAAAATTTCTTGTAATTAAATAAAATGAAAAATTACATAAACTTTGTCCAGAGCATTCCGTAGCGAGCTGTCTTCCTTCACCTGCTTAGCATGCTGAAGACAAGGCAATTATGTCCCAAAAATGACCCTGACTCACCGGACAATTTTTCTAATTAGATCTTATCAATAAAACAATCTTGCCTGGTGTTAATATGCACAAACAACATGTTGTTCATCGTAACATTCATGCGTTGCAACTCAAAACTTTTAGTGATACCTCTACCTCTTTTTTTGATGCTAGTATTAGAACCTGACAAAAAATTAATGATAAGAAAAAACACATTAAACATATAAATATATATTTGAAGATAAATTTAATTATAGGTGGTAATGATTAACAGACCTAAAGATCCCTCAACACTAGTTGAGGTAGATAGAGGTTGTTGCTAACTGGCTTCATCAGTGTATGAAGTTGGTTATTATTATTGTTGGATAGGATCGGATTGATCTAGTTGTTGTGGGGGAGGAACATCTTCGCTAGTTTCCACCTTCTTTCCCTTGTTTCGTCCAGGTGCCATTATATTGAATATTTATAATGATATTATTAAATGATTTCTCAATGATTTTCCAATATAAAATAAAACTAATTAGAATAACAATATAAAGAACTTGTTAAAATAAACAATTTATAACTTAAAAACTTTACAAGTCTTGACTTTTTTTGTCTATAAATAACACATCTAACAAATTTAAAGAAAATTTGAATCGCATTTTAGAAATCAACATGGTTGTAGTTTCTTTCAATAAGGAATTTGTTAAATGTATTGGTACTATTGTTACCAATTCTTTACAAAGTTTATTACATGCTTATAGAATGAAAGTTAATAAGTTAAGCATTAAGTTATTTAGTGATGTGTATTTCATATAAGGAGGCATTTTTACTTCAACCAATATAGTAATGAGAAGTGCTTAAACCAACACAGTAATAAGAAATGGTTTAATGATCTTAACTTATGACCAAAGTTATATATACTTCACAGCATTTGAAAGATAAATGAATTAAGCATAATAAAATACATTGCTTTCACAAAATGAAGCATAATGAAATACATTGCTTTGACAAAATTTCTAGGAAAAAGCATGAATCAGAGACTCCCCTCTTATATATATTTGTAAGAACTTAATTTTCTAAATGGATATCAATACTTTAAAACCTCCCTTTACATATAAATGGTTGTCCTTAGCTGATGGAGAACAATTATTAGGTTGTAGAATTGCTAATCATAATTTAATTATCTGATTTGAATGATGGCTAATAATAAGATAATTAAAATGGTGGCTTGTCGGTTTTGAAACAATATAAACAGCAATCCCACATAAACAATTTTTTTTTAATTTTCAACCATTATGATCAACATCTTGAAAATCATCATCATTAATTACATTATGATTCGACTCTTCATCACTATTATATTTGGCCAAAGTATCATCATTGTCATATAATTCATCTTTAATATAGTATTCATCTCTTTCTACGATAAGATTGGATTTTACTTCATCTACTTGTACTATATTAGGATCAACATCTCTCCTATGGAATGATGACATATCTACATCTTCTATTCAAATGACTTCATTATTCAACTCTGATTCAATCGCTTGACACACTTTATCACCATCCTCACTAATTAGACCATTATTTCTTTCACAAAAATTAAAGAATATAAAGTCATTGTTGCCTATTGCATATTATGGTTATGTAACCGTATCATCTGTAGGACAAAATGAAATTAGAAGTTAATCTGACATACAAATTTTCATAAGCTCGTAATATTCCATCAATATATAACTTACTCGAGTCCTAAACCATAATAGGAACTTAAGCTTATGTCTTCCTTCAATATTATCATTCCTTTTGCTTTGAATCGACTCTTTGTGCTCTCTATTTAAAAAAATAAGTAGAGATCAAGAAATATAAATTGAATCACAAAATTGAAATATGAAGATTTGAATAAAAAGTAATATACATACTCCATATATATGTCAGCTTCCTCGCAATTGTTCAAAATATACAGTAATTAGAGTTTTGTCACACCACATAAAAATGTCAAATCATATATTTTAAAAGGCATTAATAAAAAGAATGAAATTATGTAATAAAAATTAATCTTGTGCTGTTTGTTTTATAAATTTTTAAAATAAGATTGTTATCTATTAAATTTATTTTTACACTTACAATGATTGTCGATCATATTTAATTTGATTATTCAAAATATCATATTAATATTTAATATTGATTTCGATTGTTTACTATATTGTAATTATTTTTTAATTACATTACAATAGATATAATTATATATGGTAATTAATATAATAGTATCTTCATGCCATTACCAAAGGTGAATCCAAATGGTAATGGCCCACCATTTTTTGACAATTTTTTTAATTGAAACCAAATGGTATATTTATTCTGAATTAATCAAATATGACGTCGTTTTGTTTAACAAGAAACGAAGTCATTTTCTACTAGGTTATTTACATGAAAATGAACCTCTCTTCATTTTTGTGTTAGCTATCAACATTCCTATTCGTTCACCGTACAATAAGCGTCGTCTCCTCTATTGTGGTTGTCTCTTGTGTTGTGGTCGTCACTAACGAAGAAGCGTGGTTACTAATGTTGGTATGGTTCTTCTTTTTTATTTTCAAAACTCCTTCTTGTGCTCTACTTTACTGTTACGTTTAGGAGTTTATTGTGGGTTTTGTGTTCTACTTATGGTGTATGAGTTTTTATTTGTGTTTGTGTTTGGAAGATAGTTTCTTGTGTTTCTGTATAGGATGTGTATGGGTTGACATTTTTTCCCACCTTCCATGCTTATTTGACAAAGCCTCCTAACTATTTGATGAAATGTTTCAATGAAGGCTACTTCTACAACGGATGTTTATGTACATATTTACATTTGATTATAACACTTATAGTATATAGATGTATCCATCAAAATGACTTTATTTCAACGTATAAAGTGGCTGTGATTACACATAACAATTAAAAGTCAAATGGTCAAAACAAAAAATATGGTCAATTGTGTTTTTGTGTTAGACATAACAATTAAAACTCAAAACTAACAACCTATTACTCTTATTCTTAAAGACCAAATCTTTTAGAATACACACATTTGAAAACATATAAATAATGGAGTTGCTCAAAATTAACAAGCTAATTATTAAGATAATTTAAAGCTAAAATTAACACTGCTAGAATGTTGGAACATTCAAATAAGAATTCCTCTATTGACTTTTTAGAAGTAAACTGTTAACATTAATTCATCGTGAAATGCCAATGTGATGACTAGTTTTCGATGGTAAAAATGAGCTTCGTTGGAAAGAATGTAGCAAAATTGTCCTTAATGAAACAAATCAATGCAAAACAAATCCCCTCTTCGTACAATAATAACCACTTGCCTTCTATGGCCAATCTTTTTCTTCAAGTTTCTTAGTATCATGCAAACAACCTATCTTTATTATCAGTATCTCATTTTTGTTATGAAGCTACTATATGAACATCTAATTGTATATACTATATGTTATGTTAAGCTTCCTTGAATATTCAAAAGCACATAGATGGAAATAGGGCGGTGGTGATGTCTTGATGGTTTATAAAGGATTAGGGAAATCAATTGTTTTAGAATAGTGGCTGATTGCAAAAATTATGTTTGTTCATCGTGGTGATCATGGAGTTTATCAGTCAGGTATGCATGTGTTTGAATTTGAATTCCCAATATCATTTAATTTAGCTTTGATTGTTCTATTCTCTTTGCTCATTAGTTGAAATGCTTAGTATGCGATTCATTTAGTACCATTGTCCATACTAGATCTAGGAAATATTTCACTGTATCTCCTGCAAATTTAGTTAGACCAAAGAAGTTGTTAGAAGAGGGCGTCAATTCACTAAACCCTGAAGGACAATCTTTAACTATTTCAATTGATGGCTTAGAATATGCAAGGGGGCTTCTTGGGAATCCACACATTGGAAACCTCTTTACTTTTTCTACCGACTTTAATGTCACTTGAAATTCAAAAAAATAATTATTTCTTTTCCTTTTCAATGGGATAGTAGGCGTGGAACTTTATTTATTATTTTGTCTGTAAAAATTGTCAAACTTCTAATTAACATCTTGTACTACTTACCATATATATATCATTGTATTATATTACTTACTATATTTCAATATTTATATGTATTATTATTTTATTGTTCATAAATATTAATGATTAAGACTAGTAGTCAACTTAAATTTATGATATTTTGATCTTATTAACATTAAAATTTTAGGTATATTTATCTTTTTAGGTCTAAAAATTATTTAGTTTCTAAAATTTAAATTACCTACCATGCATGTGTTTTTCAACAATATGTTTAAAACTTTGAAAACATTTTACAATTTTTAGATTTAAGAATAGTATTCAACTTAAAATTATTATTTTTATCTTATTATTATTAAAATTTTATGTATGTTTAGGTTTTTATATCCAAAAAGATAATTTTTAATAGTTTTAATACATCAACTATATATATTTAAACAAATTTATAAAGAAGGTAAATGAAAAATATGAAAAATCATATACAAATGCCAATTATAATTAACCTTAGGATTATTAAGCACACTTACCATTAAAAAATTATCAAATTAACATAATTAATTATAAATTCTTTAACATTGAATTTTGGCGAAAAATCAAAGATTTAGTGGAAAAACGTTTACCTTTTGTGACAAATTACTAATCATTAATATTTATGAACAATAAAATAATAATACATATAAATATTGGAATATGGTAAGTAATATAATATAATGATATATAAGTAATATAATATAATGATGTAATATATTACTTACCATATTCCAATATTTATATTTATTATTGTTTTATTGTTCATAAATATTAATGATTAAAAATAGTAGTCAACTTAAATTTATGATATTTTGATCTTATTAAAATTAAAATTTTAGGTATATTTATCTTTTTATGTCCCAAAGATATTCACTTTCTAAAATTTAAATTACCTACCATGCATGTATTTTTCAACAATATGTTTAAAACTTTGAAAACATTTTACATTTTTTAGATTTAATAATATTATTCAACTTAAATTCATTATTTTTATGTTATTATTATTAAAATTTTATGTATGTTTAGCTTTTTATATCCAAAAGGATAATTTTTAATAGTTTTCATACATTAACTATATATATATTTAAACAAATTTATAAAGAAGGCAAATGAAAAAAATATGAAAAATCATAAATAAATGTTAATTATAATTAACCTTAGGATTATTAAGCACACTTACCATTAAAAATTATCAAATTAACATAATTAATTATAAATTCTTTAATATTGAATTTTGGCGACAAATCAAAGATTTAGCGGAAAAAAGTTTACCTTTTGCGACGAATTACTAATCATTAATATTTATGAACAATAAAATAATAATACATATAAATATTGGAATTTGGTAAGTAATATAATATAATGATATATAAGTAATATAATATAATGATGTATTATATTCCTTACCATATTTCAATATTTATATGTACTATTATTTTATTGTTCATAAATTTTAATGATTAAGAATAGTAGTCAACTTAAATTTTTGATATTTTGATCTTATTAACATTAAAATTTTAGATATATTTATCTTTTTATGTCCAAAAAATATTCACTGTCTAAAATTTAAATTGCCTACCATACATGTGTTTTTCAACAATATGTTTAAAACTTTGAAAACATTTTACAATTTTTAGATTTAAGAATATTATTCAACTTAAATTTATTATTTTTATCTTATTATTATTAAAATTTTATGTATGTTTAGCATTTTATATCCAAAAGGATAATTTTTAATAGTTTTAATACATTAACTATATATATATATATTTAAACAAATTTATAAAAAAGAAAATGCAAAAATATGAAAAATTATTTATAAATGTCAATTATAATTCACCTTAGGATTATTAAGCACACTTACTATTAAAAAATTATCAAATTAACATAATTAATTATAAATTTTTTAATATTAAATTTTGGCAACAAATTAAAAGTTTAGTGGAAAAATTTGCGACGAATTACGCATTTCGTCACAAAAGGTTCTTGCTTTTTGTGATGTTTCCAATTATCGTCGCCAAATATTTGACCTTTGGCGATGTAATAAGGAAACGTCGCAAAATTAGGCGTTTTTCACGACCGACTCCAAAAACTCGTTGCTAAATAAACTCCTTTAGCAATGATGCTATATAAAGTCGCCAAAACCACATTAATTATGATTTTAATTTCGTCACCAATGAAAAACGTAGCTAATAGTTTGTTCTGTTGTAACGAAAGAGAAGACACCAAATGAAGGAGCAATATGCCTAGAGAGGAAGGTGCCAACGTCAAGAAGGCGCAAGCAAAGGCAAATGGAGTAGCAAACGACAAGCTAGAGGTGAAGAAACCCAGGTTACGGTAGATCGAAAAGGAATAAAAAGCCTAGTTGGCAAAAGATGGGGCACTTGAACAAACGTCCGTGAATAGATGTTGCAGGTGTGCCCTAATTTTAAATTTTAAATTCTTTATTTTAAGCCTTCCTTTTAATTAAATTGATTTAAATTCCTATTAAATTTAGAAAAGTGTTTTCTATTTATTTTGAAAATTATTTTTAAAGGTTTATTTTAATAGAAATATTTTGAAATTTATTTTAATTTTTTAAAGACTTGAATTATTAAATTAAATCAAAATTTGAATTATTAATGAGAATCAAGTAAAGGTTTTAAAGGATTTTCTTTCATAATTAATTATGTTAAAAATAATTAATATAATGAGATTATATTATTTCTGATGAGGCCTAAATGTTTGAAATTTCATATCCCTCATATAAATATTAAGTACACGTTAAGAACCTAATAATTGCCTTCTATTATTTAAAAATAAGACCAAAGTTTTGTTTTATTTAAGAATAAGACTAGAATTTTGTTTATTGTAAGACTTATTGAGTGACTCAAGTCCTCTTTAACCCGAATATGTTTTTATCTTAAATTAATATTTTTACTTAATTAAATTTGTATGATTTGGATAAGTGACTCATGATCATATGAATTTAAAGGCAAGGTTTGGAATAATATATAAGATAGATTTTGGCAAGAAGTTGTCACCTAGTAGGTATAGGAGTCACATAAGATGTGATTGATAAAATTATATATACCAAATTCAAATTGAGTTGGTTTTGTTGAGTAAATCATAAAATTAGCCTGGCTGGCATCCAAGCCCACTATGAAATTATTTAATTGTTTCTCAATTTAATAGTAAGAGTTATTATTTTGAATAAAATAGTGAGAGTAATCAAATATTTATCAAAGTCCATAGTTTTTTTAGTTTTTTTTGGAATAAACTAATACTTACTCTCATGTCTTTTGGTTATTAAATAAGATGAGTACCAATCTGTTGTTGAGGAGCATCGTAGATACTAATAAGCTAACCGAACCTAATTTGTCGCACTGATTTCGTAACTTGAGAATTGTTTTCAGGTAAGAAAAGAAACTATATGCTCTTGACATTGTGGTTCCACCAAAGCGTAGTTTGGACGCAGCTGGTGAGGTTTGGGATTGATGACATTGAAAAAGAAACAAGTGAGATGTTAGCTAGTATGACTTTAGAGCTTCAAAGATAGAATGAGAATATGGATGATCCTAATATAATTTTGCATCTTAAGGAGTTGTTTAGTACACAAAGCAGAGTGCAGAGATATCAGTTCTCCAAAATATTATTTCAATACAAGATAGCAAAAGGATCTTCCTTGTATAATTTTGCATCTTAAAGAGTTGTTTGGTACACAATACAGAGTGCAGAGATATCAATTTTCCAAAATATTATTTCAACGCAAGATAGCAAAAGGATATTCAATGGATCTACATATGAAGAAGATAATTAGCTATATTAAAAAAACTAGGCCAGTTAGGTTCTGTTAAGGGCTATGAATTAAGCATTGATATAGTGTTATAATCTCTTATTTTGAGCTTTTCACAGTTTATTATGAAATTCCATATAAACTAAAAGAATGTGTCATTACCTAAATTGTCAAATATTCTAAAGACTATATAGGATTGCCTTAAGAAGGAACCTAGTTCTATTCTTTTTTTTTATTCTTCCAAGAGCAAAAAAAAAAAAAGAGCTCTAAAAGAATAATAACAAGAAACATAAGGCTTTTGATAGAGTAGCAAAGTCAAGAGGTGATATGAAGAAGACAAGCAATAACAAGGGCACATGTTTTCATCATGGAGTCAATGGACACTAGAGAAGGAACTGCAAAACTTTTTGGCTAGTTTGGCAGATAAGAAACTTAAGATAGCTCCATCTTCAAATATGTTTATGATTAAGATCAAACTTTCTTTCATATTCTTAAGAATTAGATAATATTGTAATAAAATGTATATGTTAACAATGAGTAGATCGTTGATAAAAGGGAAAATGGACCTGTAAGAAGGCAATAGAGTAAAAGTTGTTGCATTAGTTGTAGGAACTTGTAGTATAACTTTTCTTGTTATCCTTGAACTAGAGCTAGATAATTGTTATTATGTTCTGGTTATTATTATAAACATCATTTCTATTTCTTATTTAAATTTGAATGGATTTTTCTTTATTATTAAGAAAAGGAGTTTTTCTTTTTATCAAGATTATGTCTATTATGAATTTTGGTTAATCACAAATGGCCTTTATGAATTAGATTTTGAAAGGCCAATCCTTAACATAAATAGTAAAAAAAGAAATTTAAGGAACCAAAATCCATCTTATTTATGGCATTGTAGGTTAGGTCATATCAACGAAACTAGAATCACAAAGTTACATAAAGAAGGATATTTGGATCCTTTTGATTATGAATCATATTAAACTTGTGAATATTTTTTTTTGAAAAAGATGACCAGACTAACCTTTAGCAGAAAGGGAAAGCGTGCTAATAAGTTACTAGAGCTTATCCATTCAAATGTATGTGGCCCTATGTCTACTTATGCTAAAGTTAGAAACTCATATTTCATTACATTCATAGGTGATCATTACAGATATGGTTATGTCTTCTTAATGAAACAAACTTCTAAATCATTTGAAAAATTCAAAGAAATTAGACTTGAGGTTGAGAAACAAATTAGTAAAAGTATTAGACACTTAGATTTGATTAAGGATGTGAATACCTAGGCCATGAATTTCTTAGTTACTTAAAAAAATTATGGGATTCTCTCATAATGGACTCCTCATAACATAATAGAGTGTTTAAAAAAAATCATACTCTAATAGATATGTAACATTCCATGATAAGTATTGAAGTCCTTCTTGTCTCCTTTTGAGGTTATACCCTTGAAACTACTACTTACCTTATGAATAGAGTTACATCTAAAGCCATTGACAAGACTCTATACAAGATATAGAATGGTAGTAGACCAAAGTTCTGCTACCTAAAGATTTGGGGATGCGATGCTTGTGTGAAGCATGCAACATCTAATAAGCTTCAAGCAAAGTTAGATAAAGGCAAATTTGCGAGATATTCATAATAGAGTGTCGGATATCAATTTTACCATCGTTTTAAGCAAAAGGTTTTTGTGTCAAGACATAATACATTCCTAGTAAGAGATTTTATTCTCAAGAAAAGTTGTGGAAGTGATGTAGAACTTAGAGAAGTTCAAAAACCATATATTCACATCTAGATGGAATAGGATCCTCAAGTTGATACATATTATATACAACTAAGGTTCAAGCGACATGTAATATGTTATGCATTAGTAAGATATGTCGTCCCCTCGTCAGATTAGATCTACATATTTAAAAGGGAAAGATAATGTATCCCACATAGATGATGAGCCTACTACTTTTAAAGAAACAATGTTTGACATTAATTCTTTAAAATGGTATGAAGCTATGAGATTTTAATTGGAATCCATGTACTATAACCAAGTATGGACTTTGGTGAATGCTCTTGATGATATTGAACCTATAGAATTTAAGTGGGTTTTTAAGAGAAAATTTGACATGGATGGTAATGTACATATGTACAAAGTATGGATAATGGCTAAAGGTTACAAACAAAAACAAGGAGTTGATTTTGATGAAATATCTTCACCAGTAGATATACTTAAGTCCATATATCATAATTAGTAAAATAGGTTGATGGATTTAAAAACATAATTTCTCGATGGGAATATGCTTGAGGATGTGTATTGTTGAGCAAGTTTTATATATAATAAAACTCATAATATTGTAAGTATACGAATTGTGTCTTGTAGTATCAAAAGGTATTGTTCCTACGAGGACTATAAACACCTAAACAATTTGAATAAGAACTTTGTCTAAGGTATTAAGAATTGACTTGAATTAAAATAAATAACAAAAATAATAAAATAATAAAACAAAACAAATAAGAAGTGATAAATGAGCTGGCAACAAACTTAAGGTTGATCAAAGTGGAAGACATAGGAACTATTTTATCCTTATTTTGTTTCCCTTAATTTTGTTGATTCAATTTATGTTTGATCTAAGATAGCCTAAAGTTTTGATTACTCTCTCAAGAGATCTAATCAAGTAACCCTAATTGAATTCGATATTCATATAGTTGTAATCTCTCAATTCGCAAACTACTTCAAACTTATTCAATTTGATCTGAAGCAATCCTATAGATAATTAATTTCAAAACCAAGATCTCTCTTTGATTGTTCATTAATCTAATAATTGTAGGTCTATTAAGTTGCCAAATCTCATTGCATACCTTAACACTAATTGCTTTGATCCTCTTTCTCGATTATTATCAAGTTTATGCACGAAAATTATCACAAACATTGACAGATGTATTAAAATCAACAACAATAAAGTTTTAAAAAATAATTTAAGAAAAATCCCTAATAGGGATCTAGAATCCTATAGTCATGTTAAACATCTTAGAAATCCAAATAAAAATTCAAGAAAATGAAAGAAATAAAGGGAAAAGAAAGAAAAACTAGTTTACTTCTTGATCTGGAAATTTGAAATTTCTCTAAAGCTCTAAGAAAAGAAGAATTTGCTCTATTAAGGCTAGTGTCTACAACCATTTGGTTTGAGACTTTAAATCATTTTAATCTTGCTTTAAAAGGCACCTTAGATTTCCTTATAGCATCTTCAAATCTTGCTACAGGTTCAGTTGTATCGGTGTTTGTTCCTAAGCTATCTGGTTGACCACCTGAGATTAAAAAATTTTCTAATAGGCCTCCATACCCTGTTACTTGTTAAATTAGATTTCTAAGGGTATGAAAGTGATATTTCAACTTCAATAACATCACCATCTTCCCAATCTCAAAATTTTCGCATTACTTGGAAACTACTTTTGCAATTCCACTTTAACATAAACTTTATTCAAAAGAATTCTCTTCATACTTATAGGCTTCCCTAGGGTGCTAACAAGGCGATTTAGACCTAAAGTTGGTCAATATTCCAAAGGGAAGGTTTGGAAGTTCACCTAAATAGGAATAAATTTTAACTTTTTGCTATCTAAATTCTTATTTGACATCCATTTTTGAAGTAGCAATGGTTTCCTATAAAAGTTTCATGGACCTCATTTAGGGACTCTATTCATTCTCATCTCATTAGAGAAGTTGAATAATGAGTAGTCTTCTTCAGTTACCAAGGTTTCTAGTAAACCTAGTTCCCCCCCACTTTTCTTCTAACTAAGTTTACATTTAAGGGAAAGGAGAACTTTTATCAACGTAATATCCTATAAGAGTGCAAGACTAATAAGCTACTCCAATATGGAGAATTTCTATAGCTGGGAAAATATGGTTGGATCCTACTGCAAAAGCTTAGGGTTTGTAGTAAATCTTGGTAGCTCTAGCTTCTTAATACCAAGTTTTAGGGGATAAGATAAGAGAAGAATTGTTAACATCTAGGGAGAAACCTTTATAAGGAGTAAATGATTAGAGGAGATGTGTGACACCCCCATATACCCCCTAGGAGGATATTGTGAGTGTCACACACACAGCACATATATAGAACCGAAACAGATCCAAAACATACAAAACATGCATACATGCATTTTCAGAATCTCAGACAAACATACATTACATAATATAACTTCATAAACTAGCCTGAGTTAAGGTTATTACAAACCTTCAAACGAATTCAAAAGTCATATACATCATATAAAAGTCCAAAAACAAACTCAAAATACATTTTTATCAAAACAAAACTCAGACTCCATTGGCCATTGCGGTTGACTTGTCTCAGTCTTTAAAAACCTCGCTCTGAACCTACACAAGGCAAATCCACTGTGCTAAGTGTCACAAAGGTTTTCTTCGGGCCCAAACTTCTACTGTAAGTTGCACCCACTTTCGTGCGACAATCCCGCTTAGGTCTACTTAAGTGAGATTTAGCCTTCCCATGTGAATGTCGCCGAACAGCCCTCGAACACCTCATGCGTACACAAGTGTTTAAAGTGTTTCCCTCACACATAGAATGAATACATGTGTAAGATAGTAAAGAAAGCAACAAGAAATTTTTAAATGTAGCCGAAGCTACTCTTTCATTAACTCTCAAAAAAATGTTAACAAAAGACACGAGTACCTCCTCCTCGAAGCACTCAAGGAACTCCCTACTCGAAGCCCTTACAAGGAACTCCCTACTCGAAGCCCTTACAATGAGAACTCTCCCCAAAAGCTCTCAACCCCCAAAGCTCTCTCCTTTGAGTAATTTCTCTCAACAATGAGTGAATCAATAGGTCTCAACACTAATGAGCTATTTATAGGCTCTTCTAGATGACTAAGAGTCCTAGTAGTACTCTACTAGCAAAGATCACAATCTTATCTTATCTTATCTCATAGGATTAAGTTACATCACATTTAAAAGATTACCCTATCTAGAAAAGATTATCCTTATCCACGAAGATCTCCTCTATCTTCAGATGATCCTTCCCCGTGATCTTCATCTCTTAAAGATGATGTTCATCCACTGAGATCTTATCCGCCATGTCATCATGTGCCACATCATCTACAACTACCACATCATTGCTGATGTGTTTTCACCACGGCCTATCCGCACATAAGTCCATCAATGCATGTCCATGGATAAGTCCATCTTCCATGATCAAGCTCACTTATGGTGCAGTCTTGTCGCTCCATGACTAAGTACAAGTCGCAAACCAAGTTAGCATAAATCCTCGCATAGTTCACACACCTTCAACCTGCCTCGCCGAAGTCAAGTGCTTAAGCACCTCGTCACGCTCGTAAGCCTTCGCGCATCCTTGGGGAATCTTACATGTCTTTGAACCTTCTCATGCACCCTCGGGTCTCGCTTGACTTAGTTTTCTAACTCCACGTGGCCTCGCATCCGAATCTCATGTCTCGTTGAAGATTTTCGTCAATGTGTGCCTACGCATATCAAATCTTGCCTAATCTCGAGATCTCTGCCGATACTTCCCGCATCCCTCGCCTACTTTGCAAGTTCCTCGGGTTTTGCTCGTCAACTCGCAAGACTTTACCTTGTTCCCTTGTCAACACGCCTTCCTTATGTCAACTTGCGTGCCAAGTATTGGCCAAGGCTGGCCAACACTCGCACGATCCTGCAGTCTAAACTTAGGAGTCTAACAAACCACCCCCACTAGAAGAATTCGACGCCCTCGTCGAAATAACCTGTGGGCACTCCTCCACGAGCGGTTCCCTCAAAGATTCCTTCACCAACTATCGAAGACTAGAGCAAGCCTTCTCTTTTAATAACACCTTTTTCTCGTGCCATCTTCTCTTTCCGTCAAGTTTATCTTTGCATGGGCTCTCCTCCACAAGGCCTATACAATTTATATAGGCGATGTTATTGATGGCTCCTTCTCCCAAGTCATCTTCATCGCTCCCTCCTTTATCCTTCATGACTACGTAGTTCATTTGCTCCTCGCCCTTCTTCCTCTTCGGCCATTCTTGAGCAAAATGCAGCCCCTGACAGATGAAGCATGCAACCTGTCCCTTCGATTACTTCTTCTTATGTTGAGAAGATTCTCCCACCTTCTCTTGGCCTTTCTCCTTGCCATTCCGGGTTCCACCATTTTTCTTGCCCTCTTTATAGGTTAGAACTGGTGGTCGTAAGTGGAAATCCACAAGGCATCTACCGCCACTATTGAGCTAGGGAGGTCCTTTATGTTATTCCTCCGAAGCTCCATTTGTACCCATCCTTGCAAGCCGCTAATGAAGTTGAACAACTTGTCTTCCTCTAACATGTTTCGCACAACCAACATCACTGATGTGAACTTCCTCACATACTCCCTCACCGAGCTATCTTGCTTCAGCCCCTTCAAAGCTTCCCTCGGGAGCCATGAAGTGTTGTTGGGTAGGAATTTATTCATTAGCTCCTTTTTCATCTTCTTCCAATGTCAATGAGAGGTCTACCTGCACTGATGTCTTTAGAGGTTCTTGTTCTCCACCACAGCTTTGCATCACCCACCAAGTACATTGTTGTGATCGACACCTTCTCCGAATCCGCCACCTCTGTCACTACAAAGTACTGCTCTATATCCCACAAAAAATTTTCGAGCTCCCTGGCATTTCGTTTGCCATCAAAAACTTGTGGCTTGCGCACCTTCACAACAGTACTTTCCACTCGGACATCTGTCTCATGCTTTGCCATCGCACTCTTGAGCACCAATAGATCATAGCCTATCTCCTCACAAGCTCTCGTCTGTTCCTCCAACGCTCTTATAATTGCTTGAAGCTCCCTCTCCAAGGTTTTAATACGTTCCACCAAAGGAACAACACCCTCATCCGTTGGGGCTAGAGACTCAAGAATCGCCTCTATTCTTGTAACCCGTTCTGTCAGATTACTTCCACCAGCCATCACTCTAGATTGGCTTTGATACTAGTTTTCATAAAGGTTTTCTTAAGGCCCAAACTTCTACCACAAGTCGCACCAACCTTCGTGCGGCAATCCCACTTAAGTCCGCTTAAGTAAGATTCAGCCTTCTCACGTGAATGTCGTCGAACAATTCCGTTAGCCCTCAAACACCTCACATGCACACAAGTGTTTAAAGTGTTTTCCTCACACACAGAAAGAACACATGTGTAACGTAGTAAAGAAAGCAACAAGAGAATTTTAAATGTAGCCAAAGCTACTCTTTCATTAACTCTCAACAAAATGTTAACAAAAGACACGAGTACCTTCTCCTCGTAGCACTCAAGGAACTCCCTACTCGAAGCTCTTACAAGTAACTCCCTATTCGAAGCCCTTACAAGGAACTCCTTACTCGAAGCCCTTACAATGAGAACTATCCCCCAAAAGCTCTCAACTCTCGAAACTCTCTCCTCTGAGTGATTTCTCTCAACAATAAGTGAATCAATAGGTCTCAACACTAATAAGCTATTTATAAGCTCTTCCAGATGACTAAGAGTCCTAGTAGAACTCTACTAGCAAAGATCACAATCTTATCCTATCTTATTTCATAGGATTAAGTTACATCACATTTAAAAGATTACCCTATCTAGAAAAGATTATCCTTATCCACGAAGATCTCCCCTATCTTCAGATGATCCTTCCCCGTGATCTTCATCTCTTAAAGATGATGTTCATCCACTGTGATCTTATCCGCCACGTCATCATGTGCCACATCATCTACAGCTACCACATCACTGCTGACATGTTTTCACCACGGCCTATCCGCACATGTGTCCATCAATGCACGTCCATAAACAAGTCCATCTTCCATGATCAAGCTCACTAATGGTGCAGTCTCGTCACTCCATAACTAAGTACAAGCTGCAAACCGAGTTAGTATAAAGCCTTGCACAGTTCACATACCTTTGACCTGTCTCGACGAAGTCAAGTGCTTAAGCACCTTGTCGCGCTCGTATGCGTTCAGGCATCCTCACGGGGACTTACATGTCATTACACCTTCTCGCACACCCTCGGGTCTCGCCTGACTTAGTTTTCCAACTCTGCATAGCCTCGTATCCGAATCTAACGTCTCGTTGAAAATTTCCGCCAATGCGTGTGTATGTGTGCCCACACATATCAAATCTCGCCCACTCTCGAGATCTCCGCCGATACTTCCTGCATCCCTCGACTACTTCGCAAGTTTCTCAAGTTTTGCTCGCCAACTTGTAAGACTTTACCTTGTTCCCTCGTCAACACGCCTTCCTTATGTCGACTTGCATGCCAAGTATTTGCCAAGGTTCACCAACACTCGCACGATCCCGCAGTCTAGACTTAGGACTCTACGCATGAAGTGACAACTCATCATACTGAATCATGTAACAACATAAACATGCATTAAAAGATTGCTTTAACAATAAATCAAGCATAATGCATTTCAGAAAAGATTTTATAATTAACAGAACTGAATATCACAAGAAGGTATAAACCCTTCAGAAATCAGAACACAATTTTGTTTATGTCAGAATTAAACATATATCAGAATACAAAATCAGATGACTGTTAATCCATTTACAGAAGTGGGTAACGAGACTTATACAGGAGAGACCGAAGTCTCGACACCGAAGTGTCACAGGAGAGACCAAAGTGTCACAGGAGCAGCTACAAACCCTTCTAGGCATGCCTATTTACCCATAACTAGGACTCAACAGTTTTAAAACAAAACAAAGTCATTTTAGACATTTCATGTGCAAAGCAAGTAGTCAATCATATTCAATGCAAGTAGCACTTCCAATGATATAAACATGCATCAAACGCCTCGGACAATCATTGTTCGGAATTCAAAACACAATCAACATAAATCAAATACAACAAGCAGAACAAAGTAAGCTGTGACTGTCTACGATTACTCATTACCACTCCCTTTCGCTTATTGCCTTGAAGTTCTGGCAATATCTGGAAGTGATCACTCTATTTGACCTTCTATATACAATCAAACATAAGTTCATATTACCATATTTTTCATGTAACTGAATCAACATTAGTATGAATGTATCATATAACATTCATGTTCAATGACATAGTCTAGCTTTATTTTCAATCAGACTTTTGGGTCTACTTTACTTGATCATTAAAATCAAGAAAATGGAGTATTTAAGTAACACATTCTTCTATACAATTGTTCACCTTTGTCTTAGGTTTCTAATGACACCAAAGTCATACAATTTGGTTTTGTATACTGAAAGTTATACTCAAAAGATTTCAGACTGTTTTTAAGCTACAACAGAATTCTTAACTTAACTTAAAATCAGATTTTGAAATTCTTAAAACCAGAATTGTAATTTTATCACTTCAGGAAAGTTGTGGCCTTATGACTCTAGTTTAATCTGAATTAAGAATCAACTCATTTTGAGATCCATAATTCAAGATATAATCAACATATTGAAGCATGTTCAATAAAAAATACTCTAGTTCATAACATTCCAACAGACTCCCTCACTTTCATCCAATCAATCTTTTTCAAGTCAATTTGGATGGCTATTTTAACATAGAAACTGAGGCTTTCGAGCAAAGTATTCTTCTAAAAAAATATTCTTCTATGTCTTAAATTTCTAATGAACTATATTTCATACAATTTGATTCATTATTCCAAAAGTTATCCTCAATATGCTACAGACTGAGTACATTTGAAATTTTGGCTAGTGAATGATCATGCACTCAAAGTTGTACATCTCATATCTCTCTATTCCAGTATTCAAAAATTACAAACTTTATACCAATTTACATCTAAGAGAATAAGCTACAATTTTGGTGAAGGCACCTTAGTCTAATTCGGCCTACATCAATATAGTTTATTCAATAACCACATGACATAATTTCTGTCCTTGGTAGTGCTACAGCCTAAGCCAAGACTCAATTTCATGCTAATTTTGAAAGTCTTAGAGCTAGAATTAAAAGTCAACTTCTTCAATAAAGTTATAGGAATTTGTCTCAAGTTTAATCTGAATTAAAATTCATCCAATTTGGATACCTACAGAACATGATATAGCTAAAATACCAAAACCTGTCCAGTGTATCTACTCTTTCCAACCAGTTTCTAACACATATCTAACCTCAATTCTTTCTTTATTCAGTACATTTTTGCTCCATTTCAAAAATCAAACAATACATGTTATAATAGAATACCAAGTCTTCAATTCCCTTACCTTACTAAGCATTAATTTAAACTCTAAGATTCTAACTAATCCAAGCTTCCAAACATCCAGCACATACCTAAGTTTAATGTGCAACTTTCAGCCTCAGCATAACAATAGTATAGAAAATTAATAGAAACTTTTTCTAAATTCAGTAGCTTACCAAACATTCAAGTGATGACAACCCAAAGTCCAGTAGAAATTCTAGAAGTTAGAGACACTAAGCAAGTGAAGATGGTCCAAAACCAAGCAAAATTTCATAAGTTGAGAGGGGTGAGTAGTTTCGGTTGAAAGGAGCAAAAGTTGGTGAGTGGGCTGCGAAAATGAGCTAGAGTGATTCAGCTCCTGCTTTGCTAGGTGTCCTCAAATTGTTAAGTCATATGTCTTAATGCATGTAGTCAGCTATAAAACCAGTCCACATTTCAATCATCCAATGGTGCCAAATGTTATTTAAAGTATAGGTGTAGTCATACTAATTTTCATGTACTAACTTCACTTGGAACTTGATACTTTTCCTAGTCCAAATATACATTTAATTACTTTAATCCTCTAATGGTATCAATTAGTTCCAATTTACTAACTATAGTCCATTAACACCAAAATTCAAGTCATATGCCTTTCACATTCAAATCATAGCACAATTTTTTACTCCTATCTCACATGTACTTTCATAAACATGTATCATTTCAACTAGGGTATATTTTGGGGCCTTACAAGATGAGCTAAGGCAGAGTGAAGCAGTAGTGTTAGTACTAAAATTTGGAGAGGCCAAAGTGATTGAGATGAGCTCTAGGTAAGCCTAGTTTCAAGGAGGAGGAAATAGTAAGGAAGGTAAGGTGTATAGAGTGGTTATGAAGAATTGGAATGGAGCTTAAGAGGAGAGGAAGCATGTAGAAAGGGAGGGAGGGGCTTTAGGGCTAGGCATTAGTTACTTCACTAGAGAGTAGATCAGTGTAGTAGAAGAGGGAATTTCGTCCTTACCCTAGGGTATATTTTGGGGCCTTGCAATTCTCTCCCCCTTAAAAGAATTTCACCCTTGAAATTCATACCTAATTAGAATAGTTGAGGATATTGAGCTATATGGTATCTTCTGGTTGATATGTTGCTTCTTCAAGCCCATGGTGTTGCCATGGTACTTTTACCAAAGGTATTTGCTTATTCCTAAGTTGTCTGACTTCTCTAGCTAATATAGAAACATGCCCTTCGTCATAAGACAAATCCGGTTGCACTTGAATTTCTTACATGGGAATCTTATATTTAACATCAGACTGATAGCTTCTTAATATAGAAACATGAAACACATCATGCAACTTGGCCAATTCTTCAAGAAGAGCTAACTGTTAAACTATTGGTCCGACTCTTTTAAGAACTTCATAAGGACCAATGTATCGCGGACTAAGTTTACGTTTCTTCCCAAACCGAAGTTTGTGTTTCCATTATGATACTTTCAAGAATACCTTATCTCCTACCTGATACTCAATATCTCTTCTTTTTAGGTCAGCATAGGATTTCTGCTGATCACTAGCAGCTTTTAACCTTTGCTGGATAACTTGAATCTTTTCTTCAGTATCTTTCACAATATTAGGCCCGATAATCTTGTTTTCACTAAATTCAGTCTAACATACAGGAATTCTGCACCTTCTTCCATACAACACTTTATAAGGCGCCATGCAAATGCTCATCTGATAATTGTTGTTGTAAGCAAACTCCATCAAAGTCAAATAATTATCCCAACTCCCTGAAAACTCTAACACACAACGACACAACATATCTTCTAATATATGTATAACTCGTTCAGATTGTCCATCTGTTTAGGGATGGAAAGCAATATTAAACTTAACTTGAGTTCCTAGAGCCTTCTGTAAACTTTTCTAAAATCTCAAAGTAAATCGAGGATCACGATCAGAAATGATAGACAACGGTACTCCATGCAATCTCACTATCTCATTTTCATATAAATCCACGAGTCTGTCCACAGAGTAATCAATACGAACAGACCGAAATTGAGCAAATTTGGTAAATTTATCCACAATTACCCATACAGCATCACGCTTCCTTTGAGTGAGAGGAAGTCCAGTGACAAAGTCCATAGTAATGTTATCTTATTCTATTGAGGAATAGAAATAGGATGTAATAAACCAGATGGAACCTGTTGCTCAGCTTTAACCTACTGATATGTCAAACATTTAGCAATCCACAATATCTCGTTTCATACCTGACCACCAGTAATACTGCTTCAGATCCTGATACATCTTGTTTCCACAAGGATGCATAGTAAATATCGTATTATGAGCCTCAAACAATAGCTTCTTCTTCAATTCATCATTAGTTGGCACACATAACCGATCTTTATAATACAATTCACCATCTCCTTGTACAGAAAAATCAGACTGTTTACCATCCTGAGTAGCCAAGATAAGTTGTTGTAACTTATCATCAACTCTCTAAGCATCACAATTCTTTTGTCTCAAAGTAGGCCTTGCTTTCAACTGAGTTATTAAAGCTCCATCATATACAAATTTCCATTCACTCTATTTAAGTGATAGTGCTGAAATGGTCTTTCAACTTAAAGCATCAGGTATTACATTAGCTTTACCCAGATGATAGTCCACAATGCAATCATAGTCCTTAAACAGTTCCAACCTACGCCGTTGTCTTAGATTAAGTTCCTTCTGGGTAAGCAAATACTTCAGGCTCTTATGATCTATGAAAATTCTACATATTTCACCATACAAATATTGTTGCCAAATTTTCAAGGCAAACACTAATGCTACAAGTTACAGATCATGTGTAGGGTAATTCTGTTCATATGACTTTAGTTGCCTAGAGGCATAAATAGCTACCTTACCATCGTACATCAAAACATAACCCAAACCAATTCTAGATGCATCAGTATACATAACATACTACTTACCAGAAGTTGGTTGAACCAATACAGGAGCTTCAGTAAACAAATTTTTCAGTTGAACAAAACTCTTCTGACATCTATCAGACCATTCATACTTCACTCCCTTTCGTAATAATTTAGTTAAAGGGGACGCTATCACCGAGAACCCCTTCACAAACCGACGATAATAACAAGTCAAACCCAGAAAACTTTTCACTTCTATCACATTCCATGGTGGCTTCCAGTTAACAATTGTTTATATCTTACTAGGATCAACTATAATCCCTTCAAAAGAGACAATATGTCCTAGAAAAGATACCTCTTGAAGCCAGAAATCACACTTGCTCAACTTAGCATACAACTGCCTTTCCATCAGGGTCTATAACACAATTCGGAGATGCTCAGTATGATCAAGTTCATTCTTAGAATAGACCAAGATATCATCTACAAATACTACAACAAACTAGTCTAAATAAGGCTTGAATATTCTATTCATCAGATCCATAAATGCCGCTTGAGCGTTAGTTAACTTGAATGGCATTACCAAGAATTCATAATGTCCATATCAGGTCCTAAACGCAGTCTTTGGTACATCCATACCCTTAACTCGAAGCTGATAGTACCCTGATCGCAGATCTATTTTTGAAAACACTCCGGCGTCTTTCAACTGATCAAACAGGTCTTCAATCTTGGGCAACAAATACTTGTTCTTTACTGTGACTCTATTCAATTGCCTGTAATCAATGCACATCTATAGTGTCCTATCTTTCTTCTTAACAAACAAAACTGGTGGTCTCCACGGTGACATACTAGGTCTAATAAACCCTTTATTCAGAAGCTCTTGTAACTGCACCTTCAACTCCTTCAATTCAATACGAGCTATTTTGTATGGTGCTTTGGATATAGGGGCAGTGCTAGGCGTGACTTCAACAGATAACTCCACTTCCCTTTTTGGAGGGAGTCTAGGTAATTCCTTAAGAAATACATCTAGAAATTCATTCACTACAGGAATGTTAAGCAATTTACCACCCTCCTTAGAATCAAACACAAAAGCTAGATAAGCTTCACATCCTTTCCTGAGGAGCTTTTGGGCTTGGATGGCAGATATCACATTAGCTAATAACTAGTGCGGATGCCATGTACTATTATTATAGGTTGATCAGGCTTTCTAAGCATATTTGTTTTAGCACCACAATTAACTACTGCCTGATGTTTGGACAACCAATCCATTCCCAGATTCAAATCAAATTCATGAAAAGGTAATGTGATCAGATCTGCTACTTAATCATTTCTTTAGATCATAATAGGATAGTTCCTATACACCTGATTAACTAACACACTACTACCCAGAGGACTGGTTACATGAACGTCATACTCTAACTGCTCTATAGGCATCTCCTTATTAAACATTTCTCTAACATAGATATAGGAATGAGATGATCTAGGGTCAATTAATGTATACATTTCAGAATTAAAGAGAGAAACAATACTAGCAATGATGTCTGGTACGTCCTGATCCTCGCGAGCTTTCAATGCATAAGCTCGAGCCGAAGCAGAAGGCACAGCTAGTCAATTCACAATTAATGAGTGAGAACTTGGATTAGGTTTGTTCTAATTGTATCCTCCTCTACCTCTACCACGTCCTCTGTTCCCAACAGATGCATGTGAGTCCTCTCGACTGGCTTGTGATATCTCAGACTGTTTTAGAGGGCAATTGGCTATCAAGTTCTCATTACTGCCACAATGGAAACATGCACTAGTAGCCCTCCAACAAACTCTCCAATGATGTGTAGAGTAATGAGGGCACTCTGGGGCACCAGAACCTCGACCCCCAGAGGAACTCCTACCAAAAACAGCTGATGAGGGAAAGTTTTGTCGCCTTCCCTGAGCCAAAGATCTCTAAGTATTTTCCGGTGCAGAAGTAGTACCTTCCCGACTTTGTTTCCCTGAGGACTGGCCTCCTCTAGTAAAGCCCCTTCCATGAATCCTTTCTCTTTTGATCGTCTCTTGCCTTTCAATTTTCACAGCAGCTTCTACTAACTGATTATAAGTCACTTGTTGCAATAGAGTAAATGCTACCAAATGCTCCTTGATGGAGTCATACAACCTATCCTCAAATTGATGACACCGGAACTCTTCAATAAGTACCAGTTATGGGGCATACTTACTAAGTCAATTAAATTCTCGATCGTACTCAGCAACTGACAAGTTTCTCTACTTCAAATTCAGAAATTGCTTCTAGTTCTCCTTTCTGTAGGCCTCCGTCACATACTTAGCTTTTACTTTTTGGGCAAAAAAATCTCAAGTCAGAGGCACAGGTAACTGAGGATTCCTCAGAACGAACTGCCACCATTCATAAGCTGCTCCCTGCAGAATGGAGACAGCATAATGCACCATCTGCTTTGCTGGACAACTGATCTCATCCAATACCCTCTTCACCTTCTCAATCAAGAATTTAGCTGTTTCAGTTTCTTCCAAGGATGTCCCAGTAAATTCCTCATTTGTTCAATTGGAGCTTTGGGTGCAGTCATATGATGCAGCAACGTCATCATATCCTGGGACAACTTAACCAAAGACTCCCCCTAAATTGGAGGTGGAGGTGGAGGTGGCACCTCAGCTTCTCCTCGATTGACCCTAGAGGGTCCAGATATTGATAGGCAAGTCTACTCCAGATGATTGCTCTCAGTAACTTCGTTAATGACATCGCGTGATCCTTCCATCTTTAATTCTAGAATCAAAATATGGGACAACCGCATTAGGCTAGACACAACTTTTTCACTCAAGTATAAACGGTAGTTAAGTGTTGGTTAAACCAAAATCGCCTAAACCTGTATCTGATACCAAACATTGTGACACTCGCATATACCCCCTGGGAGGATATTGTGAGTGCCACACACATAGAACATACATAGAACTGAAACAGATCCAAAACATACGAAATATAGGAAACATGCATACATGCATTTCCAAAATCTCAGACAAACATACATTACATAACATAACTTCATAAACCAACCTAAATTAAGGTTATTACAAACCTTCAAACGAATTCAAAAGTCATACACATCATATACAAGTCCAAAAACAAACTCAAAATACATTTTTATCAAACCAAAACTCAGACTCCATTGGCCATTGTGGTTGACTTGTCCCAGTCTTTAAAAACCTCGCATTGAACCTAGACGGGGCAAATCCACTGTGCTAAGCATATAGCTTAATGAGTAATAACTAATTTATGCATGAAGTGACAACTCAACATACTGGATCACGTAATAGCATAAACATTCATTAAAAGATTGCTTTAACAATAAATCAAACATAATGCATTTCAGAACATATTTTATAATTAACAGAACTGAATATCACAAGAGGTTATAAACCCTTCAGAAATCAGAACACAATTTTGTTTATGTTAGAATAAAACATATATCAGAATACAAAATCAGATGACTGGTAATCCATTTACAGAAGCGGGTAACAGGACTTATACAGGAGAGACCAAAGTCTCAACACCGAAGCGTCATAGGAGAGACAGAAGTCTCGACACTGAAGTATCACAGGAGCAGTTATAGACCCTTTTAGGCATGCCTGTTTACCCACAGCTAGAACTCAACCGTTTTAAAACAAAACAAAGCCATTTCAGATATTTCATGTGCAAAGCAAGTAGTCAATCATATTCATATGCTAGTAGCACTTTCAATGATATAAACACGCATCAAAGGCCTCGAACAATCATTGTTTGGAATTCAGAACACAATCAGCATAAATCAAATTCAATAAGCAGAACAAAGAAAGGTGTGGTTGTCTGTAATTACTCACTACCGCTCCTTTTTGCTTATTGCCTTGAAGTTTCGGCAATATCTGAAAGTGATCATTTTACTTGCCCTTCTATATACAATCAAACATAAGTTTATATTACCATATTTTCATGTAACTGAATCAACATTAGTATGAATGTATCATGTAACATGCATGTTCAATGACATAGTCCAACTTTATTTTCAATCAGACTTTGGGGTCTACTTTGCATGATCATTTAGATCAAGAAAAATGGAGTATTTAAGTAACACTTTCTTCTATACAATTTTTCACCTTTGTCTTAGGTTTCTAATGACACCAAAGTCATACAATTTGGTTTTGTATACTGAAAGTTATACTCAAAAGATTTTAGACTATTTTTAAGCTATAACAAAATTCTAAACTCAATTTAAAATCAAATTTTGAAATTTCTAAAACCAGAATTGTAATTTTATCACTTCAGGAAAGTTGTGGCTTTATGACTCTAGATTAATCTGAATTAAGAACCAACTCATTTGGAGATCGACAATTCAAGATATAATCAAAATACCAAAGCATGTTTAATAAAAAAAACTCCAATTCATAACATCCCAACAGACTCCCTCACTTTCATCCAAACAATCTTTTTCAAATCAATTCGGATGGCTATTTTGACATAAAAACTGAGGCTTTTGAGCAAAGTATTCTTCTAAAAAATGTTCCTCTATGTCTTAAATTTCTAATGAACTATAGTTCATACAATTTGATTCATTATTCCAGAAATTATACTTAATATGCTACATACTAAGTACATTTGAACTTTTGGCTAGTGAATGATCATGCACTCAAAGTTGTACAACTCATATCTCTCAATGCCAGTATTCAAAAATTACAAACTTTATACCAATTTAAAGCTAAGAGAATAAGTTACAACTTTGGTGAAGGCACCTTAGCCTAATTCGGCCTACATTAATACAGTTTATGCAATAACCACAGGATATGATTTTTATCCCTAGTAGTGCTACAGCCTAACCCAAGACACAATTTCATGCTAATTTTAAAATTCTTAGAGACAGAATTAAAATTCGAATTCTTCAAGAAAGTTGTAGGAATCTGTCTCAAGTTTAATCTGACTTAAAATTCATCCAATTTAGATACCTACAGGGCATGATATAGCTAAAATACTGAAACCTGTCAGTGTATCTACTCTTTCCAACCAGTTTCCAGCACATACCTAGCCTCAATTCTTTCTTTATTCAGTACAAGTTTGCTCCATTTCAAACATCCAACAATTCATGTTATAATAGAATACCAAGTCTATAATTCCCTTACCTTACTAAGCTTTAAATTAAACTCCAAGATTCCAACTAATCCAAGCTTCCAAACATCCAGCACATACCTAAGTTTAATGTGCAACTTTTAGCCTTAGCATAACAATAGTACAGAAAATTAATAGAAACTTTTTCTAAATTCAGTAGCTTACCAAACATTCAAGTGATGACAATCCAAAGTGCAGTATAAATTCCAGAAGTTAGAGAGACTAAGCAAGTGAAGATGGTCCAAAACCAAGCAAAATTTCAAAAGTTGAGAGGGGTGAGTAGTTTCGATTCAAAGGAGCAAAAGTTGGTGATGGGCTACCGAAATGAGCTGGAGTCATTCAGCTCTTGCTTTGCTAGGTGTCCTCAAATTGTCAAGCCATATGTCTTAAAACATGTAAAGCCATTTGCCTAGTTAAGGTGTTGCCACTAGTCACCTATAAAACCAATCCACATTTCAATCATCCAATGGTGCCAAATGTCATTTAAAGTATAGGTGTAGTCATACTAATTTTCATGTACCAACTTCACTTGGCATGTTGGGATCCGATCTCGAGACCGGACCCCAACCGAACAACAAAGAAAACGGAAATTGCGAAGCAACGTGCGGAAGCGAAACAAAAGCAAAATTGATGAATCGAATCGGAAAATCGAATAACAAACGAATTGGAGGGCAAAAAGCAGAAAAATCCGAAGCGAAAACAAACACGAAAGCTAAAATCGAAGCAGCGGATTTCGAATCGAAGCGAATCGGAACAGAAATCGAAATCGAAGCAAATAAAGTCCGACATCCGGTAACGAAAATTTTTGAAACACGCCGTGTTGGAAACCTAAGCCTAATCCAATCCGAAAATCGGTATAAGATCAATCAAATCCAATATAATTTTTTTTCATATTTATTCAATCTCATACAAAAGCAATCAACTTCCCATTTGGAAATTCATCAATTTCAACATCTCAATCAAAACTCAATTCATAAATTCGTCTTATGCAATTATACCAATCCCATAGTTCATCCTTTAACCAAATCTTATTCTAATTCTTTCTTCAATCAATATTTACCAAAATTTCGGCAGCATAAC
>JAOTAX010000008.1:24894026-24911006 GCA_025629825.1 Erythroxylum guanchezii | reverse complement strand
TAAAATAGAAAGTTGATTGATGATATAAAGTAAAAATTATCTTAATTGATAATAAAAAATTATTTTGTACATAATAAATATTTATAATTCATACGAAATGATTGTAAGTACGTTATTCATTTGGTGACCACGGATGCTCTGATTGCTGCAATGAGGTGCTACCCTTCTCCTTCAACTCATCCACGTCATTACGGAACTAAGCTATGTAATCCATCGACTGTTGCAACTGAGTTACCAATGTCTATACTATGCTTCGAAGCCCATGGACTTCATTAGGTGTGGACTGCCTACTAGATGTTGTTGTACTGGATATGGAGGATTGCTAATAACATGTGTTCGCAAATGAATCTAAGTCGAATATCCTTCCATGACGGTCCCTACTACCCACTGCTTGAAGATAGATTTGACTCTCATCAACATCTTCAGACTGCTAAGTCTGTCGTTGAATGCTTTATTGTATTTGGTCCTATCAGAAGGCCATGTTTATGTTAGTAAGTGATAATTATTAAGCATTAATATTAAAGCATAAATTTCACATACAATTAATTCTCTACATCGAGTGTTGACGAAGGTCACACCATCATGCTTTTTAGTGTTAGTTTGCAAAAAGAGCTGACAGAGTATAGGGTTCGTGCCCATAAACTTTTCCTACATCAGAATAAAATGTTATAAGTGAGTTACAATTTCAAAAATTTTGGAAGAATTTCCTTTATTTTATGATATTTATCTCTTGTTGAACAAAGAAAGTAACTCAACAACACAACCATATATGGCACCAGACATTTATAACATTAACATTCTCCATAATACACATATTTTCATTCCAAAATTCATACATCAAATTAAATTGAAATACACCATATTAAAAAATAAGAATATAAATGTAAAATATAGATACTTACAAATCTCTCTGCATGCTTGTATGTACGGGAAGACTCACTCCCTTCGATCCTCCACGTCTATTAGTAGAATTACGCTCTGAAATGGACATTGCCTAGGGTGATGTCCAATACTGCTACCAACAACTCTATATTTGTTCAAAATATAAGGCAGTCATATACCAGTCTTGTGTATCACACCAACAAAGTCTCGATAACATATACGTGCTCGTCTCTCCCATACTTTATAAATGATTGCATCAAATTTAGAATCCCAAAAAATTTCTTTTTGAAACAAAAGGAAAAACATACAATAAGTACGTATAATGTAATAATATTTATCTAATTAATGTATAAAAATCAATTAAAAACAAAAAAAAACTATTTTTTGTACCTCAAACTCCTGATAGTAAAATTCCTTTATCGCCTAAGAGATATTATTCCATATATAACCCTCAAGATCAATCTTCTTCATGAATTTGGATGTCATGTTTCTTGATCACGGTCTAGACAAAATCAAACTAATATAAAAACAATTAATTTTATACCATTTTTAAAATTTAAACCATAACTTAATTATAAATATATGGTATTTCATGTATTTTCACTTATAGTTTGTTGACAATTATGATATAAGTTCTTCCTTTAGCTCCAGGCTGGAGGTCGCCTCCTTCATCCACATCATTTACTCCTGATATCTCTATTGCTATAGACGTGGTAGACGGTGTAGTAGCAGGTGCGGAAGGTGATGCCTCATTTGCAAGCGTAGTAGCTGGAGGTACAGCATCTGATTCCATTGCAGCTGCAGAATGTGATGCATCACTTGGACAATACCTGGCTCCAAATTGTGGTCTGAACGTTGGTTGCATCATATTATGATTTCTCTTTGATGGCGTTGTTCAACCTGAAATTCATATTTGATTAAATATTCCATAAATATAACAATTTCAATTTAATATTTCACGCAATATAGTGAAAAGGAAATAATTGATTTGATGAATATAATATTTTATTACAAACACAAATTAATTGCTATCGACACTTAATTGTAAATCAAAATCATCATCATCTTCTTTTTCTGAAAAATTAGAGTCAAACTCAGGCTCCTCTTTAGATCTCCCGCCCTCTTCATCCTCTCTAGATGAAATTTCAACATATTCATTATTTGGATCGTCCAAAGGTTCATTATCGTCATATGTAATAGATGAATTTATTTCATAAACATCTCCCTGAAACGCTTCACTTTCAATTCTTTGTTCTCCTTTTCCATGTGATTCAAAAACACCTCTATGTTTAACTTTGCAAACGACCAACCAATTTGGCTTATCTCATGGTAAGCTGGGAAAAAGGGACATAATACACCTAGATCATTTGCATTGCCAACATGAAAAGGTCAAATTATCTAAATCTTCTTCGCTTGTTGATTTCAACTAAATTGTATCAGCTATGCATTTTTATACCAACATTTGGAGTTGGATCAAACTAGTAAAACTTAAATATCACACTTTCCTTTATTGGCAATGCAAGGTACTTAATTTCAAGTATCTCAATAATTTTACTATAGTAATCCATCAATTCTCTCTGTATGCAAACTCTACTATTTATTGTTGTCATACTATGACCATGATATTCCGTATGATATTTGTATCCATTAATGAAATACACCGGATACGATTTAACAGTTCGCAAAGGTCCCTTCGCAAGATCACATATGAACTTGTTCTCTATTGGATTTTCTAAAGCCTACACAGAATAAATTATCATATTAAACAGTAATGTCATTTGAACACTTTAATCTTATAATTCAATCATTTCAATAATTGTAAATGAAAACTTACAAATTTCTCGAATCATTGAGGAAAGTGTCTTCCAACTTCTTTATTGATATCATCCTGTGTTTTCTAGGGCATTAGCTCGCGTAACCATTCCTCGTATAATCTAAAAACATTATTATGTATTTCAGTTGTGAATAACACTAAATTTCAAAACCTAAATAATCAATTTCAACTTACTGTACGAAAGATTGAACCTCTTGACAATTCAATAAAATGTAACCATGGGCAACCTCAATTTCTTCCTCTATTAACATTCTTCTTGTTGAACATCTATATGTTTGTTTAGGATATGTGAAAATGGATAAGTTACTATCAACATCACTCGTTTCTCCCTATCGTCATTATAAGGAACTTTTCTTTCTCTTGTGTGAACATGCGGCTCAAAATAATGTGAACAAAATGTACTAGCTTCCTCCGCTAAATAAACATTACATATATAACCTTCAACACTAGTCTTGTTTTTGACATTTTTCTTCAAGTGATATGAATACCTACGTTAGCAAATAGGGTTATTATAATTTAGTTATTAAAACATGTTATTACTTCAATTACAATCATTTTTTATGAAGTACCTCTCAAATGGATACATACATCAATATTGAACTAGACCGGTAAGTTTAGCCTCGTGTGCTAAATGCATGGATAGATGCTTCATACAGTCAAAGAAGTTTGGAGGAAAAATCCCTTCCAATTTGCACAAAATTACTGGAATTTTTGTTTTTAGTTTTTTCATTTTGAGCCAACTTGATTTCAAATGATGTTAAGTTTTGAAAAACAAACTTAATTCTGTTATAACTTCCCAAACCTTATTCGATAGCAACTCGTTAAATGCAATTGGAATTAACCTTTGCATAAATACATGACTTTTCATCCCAAATAATTTGTATTTCCTCATGTTCACACACCTTGTTAAGTTTGAAACATAACCATTGGGCAATTTTAGACTTTCAACCATTCACACAAATTATCCTTTTGTTTTTTGTCCAAAATGTAACATGGTTTCAGATATTTACCAGTGCGAAGATTTTTATGTAACTCATTCCTTCTACAAAAAAATTTCAAATCAGCTCGTGATTTTGCATTGTCTTTTGTCCTCCCTTCAATGTTCATTATGGTATTGAACAAATAGTCAAAAAGTATTTTTTTCAATATGTATCACATCTAAATTATGATGTATCAAATTAGTTTTTCAATATGGCAAATTGCAAAAGATGCTTCGTTTTCTCCAACCAAAGTTTTTACTAATGCTTGTATTAAACTTCATCAACTTCAAATTTTGTAACTTTCAGCAAACCTAATTCATCAATCTCATGTAATATCTCTTCACCAACTTTGTGAAGGTGATGAGGTGTTTGTACCATCCTATTCTTAATAAACTTTTGTTTACTACGTCTAAATGGATGATCTAGAGGAAGAAATTTTCTGTGGTTGTCAAACCAACATGTTTTGGCCCCATTTGGAAGATAAAACACATTAAAATCATTGCCACAATAAGGACAAGCTAATTTCTCTGTTGTGCTCCATCTAAACAACATAGCATATGCTAGAAAATCACTAATGATCCACATCAAAGCTGCTCTCAACACAAAATTTTGTTTCAGAGATAAAACATATGTCTCAACACCATATTCCCAAAGATGGTACAATTCAGATATCAATGGTTGTAAGAATACATCAATTTTATACTTTAGATTTGTAGGTCCTAGCACAATCACTGCCAAGAACATATATGCCTCATTCATATACATCCATGGAGGCAAATTATAAGGAGTAATTATGATTGTCCATGATGAATATTATTGGTCGGATTAACCAAAAGGTTGGAATTCATACATTGACAATCCCATCCTAACATTTCGACTTTCAACTGAAACTCATAATGGGTGTTATTGAAATGTTTTGATGCCAGTGCATCTGATGGATGACTTATTATTCCACCTTCCTATTATGTTCATTATGTCATCTCATGTGAGATGCAGTAACATTAGAAGCATATAGTCTTTGAAGTCTCGGAGTTAGCGGAAAATAATACATCCGCTTTCAAGGTACTAATTTTTGTTTCATAGAACGCTTTCTAGGCTTGAACCTAAATTGACGACAAAATTTGCACTCTCGTAATTCCACATCATCTCCCCAATACAACATACATCCCAATTTGCAACAATCAATCTTTTCAACGGGCAAACCAAAACCCTTAATAAGTTTCTTCATATTGTAAAAACTATCAACCATTGTATTATTAGGAGGTAATGATTCAATATACCATTCAAGAATTTTATTAAAACTACGATCAGAAATATGCCCTTTAGATTTTATGTTTAATATTCGAGCACTTGAAGACAATTGTCAATTGTCTCACAATTTGGCCATAATTCTTGATCAGCTAAGTGTAGTAAGTCACAAAATTGTTTTGCATGTGGGTTTGGTTCTATTTCAAGATTTTCTATATTTTTCTGAAAGGTATAACCAGCTGCATCATAAACCATTTGCCTGTAAAAATTTTCATTTGCATCTACATTATTGTTTTAAATCCAATCCCCCTTTAAACTCATCTACATTCACTGACGAGTGTACTTCATTACCCCTTGAGGTGCTACAATTCAATGAGTCCCTACATCTTGTCCACTCAAAATAATTTGGGACAAACCCTTTTCTCAGAAAATGCCCATTCACTTAATCAATAGGAAGGAAAAGAATTTATTTACACTTTTTACATGGACATATGATCTTTGGGCCATCCCAACATCTCCTATGGTATGTGGCATTGTTTACACTTGTGAATCAAGAAAGCAAGTTCTTGCTGTAACTCCTAGGCTCGTGAAAATTTCACCGATAAACCTCACGAGAGCTATATCACAAGTTTTCATCCTATATACTGTCTTAAGGGTTTTGTATGCAAACAAATGTCTTTTCTATAAAACATATGAATTTCTTGTGTTAATACTAAGTTTGCATTAATCACATTGAAGTTGAAGTATTAATCAATTGAATTAATCACCTATAATTGATTTCAAAACTATGGTACGTGGCATTGTTTGTACTTATGAATCAAGAAAACAAGTTCTCGTTGTGATTCCTAGGCTTGTGGAATTTTTCACTGATAAGCCTCATGGAAGCTACATCACGGGTTTCCAGCCTATATACCATCGTAGGGGTTTATTATGCCTCAAAGCATGCATAAGATTTCAAACTCATTCCACATACAGTAAATTCTTTTGTAATGTAATGTAATCATACATTTACTCATCAATGACTCAAACATAACCCAAACATAAATAGTTAGACTATTAAAGAAGAACCAAGAAGAAGGATGAGCGACGCTCTTCAACACAAAATAGGGCCTGCAAAAAAAAAATCATATTAGTTGACTGGTGGGAATGCACCACTATTTGAAAAGGACTACAACTGGCATAAAAATCTGCTTCATCTTTACAAGTATGAAAGATAAAACAATGTTTGTTCTCAATTTGTTTTACTTTTTAAATTGAATAAAAACACATATTTGCTTATTTCTCCTAATTTTCATAACTTATGAAAATTATAAAATTTTGTTTTTGCTTTTTTGTCATAATTTAATTTATTATCAACTAAAATATATCATTTAATTATTTATTATTAATTTATGATAAAACTTATGGTTAATATAATTTTATTATTTAAAAATACTATATAAATATTTATTAAGGATACTTAAAATTTTAAATATCTTAAATAATTTCAAATTAAATATTAAAATATATATTAACAAATAAACATTCATTTATTAATATAATTTTAACTTATTTAAATATTTATCTTCATAAAGTATAATAAATTTTCTATTATTTATTAGTAAATATTATATAATAAATTTTAATTAATTATATCTAATATTTAATTATTATCAATAATAAAATTATAAATATTGAGTTATTAACATTAAAAATTAAACACAATTTTATTTTATTTTAAAAAACTATATATATATAAACCAATCAGCAATTTCAATTTAATTTAAAACCAAACCAAATTACATATCTTTTATCAAATTCAATTTATTTTGTAGTTCATATTTACAATACTCCTAAGTCGTGCTTGTCCATTTCATTTTTTAGGTGAAAGCTAAATCACAATGTTCAAGACTGAGCCAATTTTCTCCAGATTTCATAGCAACAAAGTGGCAGTATCCACGGAGATCTCTCAAGATTTTCAAGATATAATTCTTCTTTCGACAAGTTGAAGGATAAGGAGATTACCATATAGTTTCTATTTTCTTATGTTTGTGTTGTCTTATTTTGACTTGTGGTCCTGGTTGTTGGAGGTTAACATATGTCTGGTCACTGTTGGGTTCAAATGTGGCTAAGGTTGGAGTATTGGTATGCTGAATAGTTCTGGAAGTAAGGGTGAGAAGTAAAGGGTTTTCGAGTCTCTACGTTTTTATTTTCGTACGTCTCTTGTGAAACTTAGCCCTGTTATTCAACAAGTACATACAGATAGGATACTTTGTTACTTATGCCTTAAGAGACCACTGATTGAGTAGTCTCTAACATCGTACATTCCTTTAAATCTGTATAAAATTTTCTGATTTAACAAAACAAAAAAAACGGAGCCAAATCAAGATTTGAATACCTGTCTTTTGATATGAGCAGGGACGGAGCCACAGTGGGAGCAAGTGGGGGCACTTGCCCCCACTGGCTCCAAAAAATTTTACATAAAAAAATTATTATTTTAAAATTTTAACTTTAAAAAAATTAAAAATTTGCTCTCATTAAAATTTTACTGCCATTAAATTTTTTTTTTGTCTCATATGAGTGGAAGCACGTGCCATTGCATTTAGCACTCATAGTTTTCGTAAAATTTTTGTTTCATCTAGAAAAAGGACTTGGTGTAAACCATCTAATATGAGACTAGTGCTAATTGTGTTCACGTAATAATCTGTATTACTTTGTCTAGATGGCCAGTCACATGGTAATAAAGACTGTACTCTACATTAATCCAAAAGAAAATCTAGACCACCCAATGATGATGTGCTGAAACAATTTACTTCATCCTAGCCCCAAAATAAAGATGTTTCCTTTCCCATCAAAACAACCGTATGTTTATTTAGCGAAATAGCAATTCAACATGATCAACAAATTCTAGAGAAAAATGTGAATAATTTAATTTTAGCATTAATTAAGACATAACCAACTCCACATTTAAAAATCTCTAACAAAGAAATTTGAAAGGTATCTAACAAACTTCTTTCGAAATGGACTTCACATTTCAAAAACATAACCAAATCCACATTTAATAATGAACTTCATTTGAAATGAAGATTGAAAGGTATAGAAGTTTAACAATTTCACTGCCAACATTTACAGAACCAAATTAATGAAGTCGTAATCATCCTATACATTTACAGGACCACGATGGCGACGAGGTGTAGTGCACGAGAGACAATTATACAGTACCTGAAATAGATGCAACGACATGACGATAAGGACGAACGGCAAAGAGGTGTGGTGGCATGGCGTGCGGTGGCCTTTGGTTGCGACAGAGATGACGACGCTGGTTCGCCGAGGACGGTGACACGACGATGACATACGGTGGGACGACAAGAAGGTGCAGTGGGACTACGAGAGTTACTGTCGAACAACGACGATAGAAGAGAGAAAAGGGGGAGTAAGCTGCAATATATTTAGGTTAAATGAAAATGATGTTGTTTGATGTTAAACCAAACGACATCATTTTCGTTTTTTTAAACACTTAACCAAAAGCAAACGACGACGTTTATGACTAAAATTTACCAATAGAATTTACCGACGTATTTTCCATCGGTAAACTCTAGCATTATCTACTCCACCAAGTATTCCCGCTTTCTTTACCGACGAATATTTCTTACTGTCACTATATTTCGTCGGAAAATTTACTAGGATAATTTCCCTCTATATTTACCGAGGGATATTTTTTCTATGACAAATCGAAATTTTTCCCGACAATTGTACCGACGGAACATAATTTTCTGTTGTTAATTGTCCATCTCTAATAACTAATTTTCTTGTAGTGTAGAAAATGTCACACTAAATATAGCCATTTATTATTATCATGTGAATATCAAAACTAAATGAAAATACTAAAATATAAATATATATTGGGTCCACATGCGTACTGGAATTAAGCATATTGAATCACCTTTTCATAAACGTCCAACAAATTAAAACAGGGACCGGTACGTAATTAACAAAAGCATCCTGAGTATATAACCTTAATTTCATGTCATTACGGTACATGTTAAACTAACTTACAGCAATAGAATACGTTGTTGTCAGTAGCCAAAGAAAAGACAAGAAATGCCTGCTAAATCTTGAGAATTCAACCCGCAAAAGCTTCACACATAGAACACTTTCGAGTCATCACTGTATAGAGGAATCCTCTTAACTGGTTTTCAAGGATGTCATTACATTTTATTTCATTGTTCCGAGAATTTATAAAGTAAAGGAAGCTAAGAAAGGACGGGCAACAAGAGTGATGTAATAGGTCTACAGGGGAGAGCGTAATTGTCTTTTCTTCGATAATTTTTGAACTATTCAAAAGTAATTTGTACTTTTTTAAGAGTCCAGATACTCTGTCCAATATTATGGTGTTTTATTGTGTCCAATAAATCTCAACCATTTATTTATATAGGATCCGCATGAGACCTGTGTGGGTCCCGTAAAATAAATAGCTGAGATTCTATAAGACAGAATAAAACAGAATAAAACTGGACAGAGGATCTGGATTTCTTTTTAAGTTACAAGACAACTAGTAAGAAGGTATCAATGGACCCTATTATGCCACATAAATAAGTTATAATCGGAATGGGGCACATTAAAATAAGTGCCTTCGGTACAATTTTTGTAACATCAAGAGCTTGTTTAAAACGTTTTGAAAGAGTAGGGGAATTTTCTTCAGGCAATTGCAATTCTCATTTCTTGTACGAAACCTGTATTTGCTGCAAATGCAGCAACCCCATACCTTAAGAACTTTTCTTTATGTGTTTCTGGACATTCAAAGACAATTAATAAATTCATATCTCTTTAACTTCATGGAGTTCACACCTCCACCTCCTGAACCATCTTACCTGATGCCAATGGTAACAAGAAGTTAGTTTGCTAATTGACATACATAATACACTTTATGCTGATAGCTATCCTTCTATTATGTATATCACTTTTTTTTTTCTTCCTGCAGGTTCGCGACAAGATAGTTTGCTTACTACTATTGCTTTGGAGCAGTCGTGGCAACATTCTTTAGTTCTTCAAATGCACGTATTGTGTCTGCATCAAAACCACCTGCAAACTGAACGTTCCAATAGTTAGAAGCTTAGAGAAACCACAAAAATTGGTACTTGAGGAACTCGTCTCACCTGGTGTACCCTATATGCAAATCTAGCGCCTTGAAGCAAGTGATTTTCTTCTCCCAATTGTTCACTTAGTTGCAGTTCTTTAGTTATCCTCTTCATGTATTGCTTGGCCAACCTCAGAGAACTCAGTTTCATCTGCAATCAGTTTTTAACATTATAAGTTGACGTCTGAGATCATCTTTGGAGAGTGCGGGTCTTCAGGTTTGTGTTTTCTACAAGGAGCTCAAAATGAAGCCCTGTGTGTAAGGTTTCGTGTAATACTGGCGTTCTGGTGGAAGATTCGTGCAAGTGAAAACTAGTCACTAACATGGTCTTTAGTTTTAAATAGCCGGCTTTAGACATCATGTGTGCCTGAGTGGTTGTAAGAGCCCGAGCCATTGCAATTAATGTGGGGATGGTTATGGTTAAAACAGACTGTAATGGGCCTCAAATCAATATGAGTCGCAGCTATCACAAATGCCAATAATCTAAGGCGTATACTGCACTTCAAAACTCTGGTATGGATGGTGAACTACTCGATTATTGTAGTTTTGGATTTGAAGGAGATAAAGTTTCAATCCCTTAAGCAAATTGGCGCTGCAACTATATACTAAATTTAAAACCTGTAAATAAACGTGTTGATTTCATTGGTTGGTAAGTTTCTATTGTCGGTTGAACCGTCCTAACGTAAGGTAAAACTAGTTACATGCCACCTACCTGACCGACCAATCCTGAGTTGAGCAACCATTCCCAAGGAATTTGGAAGTCCTTGTATCTCTTGATTGTACCTTCTCTTGTCCTTTCCACATTGCTCGCGCTTCGCTCCAACCTGAAATTTGATGGTTAACCATGTCAGCATTCCAATGACATGAGCAAAATTATGCAGCGACTGCAATTTCATTTTTATACATGCTCGCCTGTTTTGCAATGCTTGCATTTTCTCTAAAGACACTGTCAATGGATCTTTTAAATTGTCCTCAAAGGATGAAACTTCTGATCCCAGCTTTTTTAAATCCCGGTAGTTGCATGCGGCTTCTCGCAGGGCATCTGCTTTTCGTTCAGGCCATTGTGGGAAATGTTTTAATACTGCCCTCTCGTCAATCAGGGAAGATAGCTCATTATCCAACCATTTCACGAATGTTTCCACATCATTTATGTCTTTAAAAGCTGCAGATCCCACCTCTTGGATTAAGAAATTGACAAATTCCTTCTGTTTTTCCACATCTGATTTTATCTGAGAATTCATGAAACTTTTAAGAGTACTAATGTTTAAACACCAAGCAAGACAATATGCAAGTGTGATACTTACAGCAGAAAGGTAACTTGACCGGTTCTCAATTTCTCCGATCATGTTTGTAGTGAGTGTAACTACTGGAATTTCTGAAGAGTTAGCTCTGTTATCCATCTGAGCATTTTTCCTTGTAAGAAAGCGATAGAACTCAATAACTTCAGGAACACGACGCACTGATTTCGAACCATTAAGCATTTTTGTTGGTAAAGGCGGGGGAGGTGGAGGTCCTGTTGATGCCGGCAATTTTTCTTGTAGTTGCTTGTGCACAGGGGAGATTGCAGAAGGCCTTGAAGATGGTGGGATAGGAACTTGTAAAAAACTTTCCTTTTTAGCTGCTAAGTCCTGTATGTTTGGCCTTAGATTCAAGTGCCCTGCGGTCTGATCCGACACTTTGGCAGAATCTGATAGCTTCTGTGGATACATTTCGGTCTTGGACGTGTCATTTGAGTTCTGTATTTTCTTCCAGAGCATGGATTTCCTCTCATTATCATATGCCTTGAGGGAACTTATCTGTGCTTTTAGACGACCTATTTCTTGTCGTAATTCCTGATTCTCTTTCTCCAGTGAGTCATTCCTTAGTAGAGCAGCCTCAACTTCTTTCTTTAGGTAGATCATCAACGATACTTCCTCTTCTCGTGGCATTAGTCTCTTGTTCTCCTTTTACCTAAAGGGATGAGCACAAGAAGAATGAAACGACATCAATCCTTGGATCTTCCTCTATTTATCCATGATGTCTTTTGAAATAAGGTATGTACACTTAAATCCTAAAGCCCGATACTAAACAGAATACAATACCTATTGGTATAGGGAACTACTCTTTTCAAGAAAGGGTGTATCAGACAATTGGCTAGTTAATTATTCTGGTAAGGCTTGTCGTATCAATGTAGGTGAGGAAATCTCTTATTCTTGATATGCCATGTTTAAAGTTATCCCTAGGAGGTTATGTTAGGTGCAAACATATACACTCTGGTGTTAAATTTATTCTCAAATTGTATATAATTCTTTTCACAGTATGAAAAATTCCCGATAGAAAGCTAGATTTCCCGTGTCTTGCTTCGTATATAATTCTTTTCAGAGTATGAAAATTTCCTGATAGAAAGCTAGATTTCCCCTGTCTTGCTTCGTTGTAAGATGACAGAATCATTAGATGTTTACACGTAGTCCTGTCAGGCATAGCCCCAAGCAGCAATGAAATATCATTGATTGCGAAGTCCCAACTGCCCGTGTGTGAAATTTGTCTTTCTAATCTCTAGTGTCCAGGTGTTCTCCTCAGCAGCGGTCAATGCAAGTTTTGATCTTGATTTCACTCCCATGGTTAGGGCCCATCGCCTTTTTCATAATTCCTGAACTGCTGTTCTTTCTTTGGCAAGCAATGTGAAAAAGAAAACAAAGCACAGTATAGATGCTGACAGTAGAAGTTATTCAAGTAAAAGAAAAGGCCACGATAATCACAACGTACCAGAACAAGCTTTCCCTGTTAGTACTCTTATAATTTAACTTTTACCTTTTTCTTTTTCCTTTCTCCCTTTTTTTTCCCCCTCAGTTGCATCAGATTCGAAACCCCATTGTTGGAAGAAGAATTTAAAATGCGATTTTATGTCTAGGCTCTTCAGGTCTACAATTTTTATCCTCTCACAAGTTGCAAGAGAAAGTTCTCCGTTGCCTATACATTCTTTTCTCTGCAAGCCTTTGGTATTTTTCAGGATTCAAGTTGTTTGTTTGGTTCACTTCATGTCCTAATCTACAAGTAACATATACTCATTGATTGGGGTAGATTGAAAGATTCATCTCTGATGGTGAAGTTATATACTCATTGATTGGGGTAGATTGAAAGATTCATCTCTGATGGTGAAGTTTCATTTCCTAGGTTGTTGAATTAGATAGAATGTTACAATTTCATAATTAAGTTGAAGAAAGTAAACCCTCCCAGCAAACTCTTAACAATTTTACAATAAGCACTGGACAAGCAATGAAAATGCAAATATCTAAAACTGATCAATCATCTAAGAACAATAACCTCATAACTGGAACCTTCAGAACTCCTATTTTCCATTTATTCTCAAAAATAAAAGCAAATGAGACCTGTCTTGGGATTAAAGCTGGCACAGGCTTTGCTAATTCCTTTAAGTCCTTTGGTCTAGTTTTGCTTCCATGAGGGCCCATTTTTAGTATGGTTTATATGGGGCAATAATAATAATAGGAATGATAATAAATATAGTGAAAAATAAGAATAGATATAATCATTATAATTATGATAGTTGATATTTAACAAAGGAATAATAATAATTATTATTAATAATACTAATTGGTTTGTTGAAAATTTTGAGAAATAAAAATTTTTAAAATTTTTGTTTTACATCAAAATTTAATATATTCTAATTAATTATATTTAATGTTAATATATTCTAATTAATTTATATTGTTTTGCTAAAAAGGAAAGAAAATGAAATGTTATTTTAAATCAAATTTTAATATATTCTAATTAATTATATTTAATTTTAATATATTCTAATTAGTGATCTTTAATTAATTCTATTGTTTTGCTATAAAAATAAAATTTTGTTAAATTTTATACCAAATTTTAATATATTCTAATTAATTATATTTAATTTTAATATATTCTAGTTAATTATATTGTTTTGCTAAAAAAGGAAAAAAAATAAAAAATTTGTTAGATTTTTTCTTTACATCAAAATTTAATATATCTAATTAATTATATTTAATTTTAATATATTATAATTAATGTTTTTAATTAATTATATTGTTTTGTCAAAAAAAGAAAAAGAAAATTTTGTTAAATTTTATATCAAATTTCAATATATTTAATTCTACTGTATTCCAATAAATTATATTTACTTAATTATATTGGTTTGCTAAAAAGGGGGAATTTTGTTAAATTTTTGTTTTACAACAAATTGTAATATATATTTAATTGTAATATATTCTAATTAATGATATTCTAATTAATTATATTTTTTGTCAAAAATTTGTTAAATTTTTTATAACAAAATATATTCTAATTAATTATATTTAATTTTAATATATTCTAATTAATTGAATTATTTTACTAAAAAGGGAAAAAGAAAATAAAAAGCAAAAATAATTGTAATGGGTATGACACGGTGTGTCACGCTGTCATGCCAGTGACAATGCTCGTTACCCAGAAATAATTTTTATTCCTCTTATACTTAAAAGATACGAAGGAACCTCAAAATTCAGATATCAAAAATACTATTTATATAATAATATTATACGATCAACCGACTATTTTTCGTTCCTTAACATCGTTCCAAAATCATCAACCAAGCATATCTAAGGAGCAATCATCTAAGAACAATAACCTCGTTACTGGCTCTCCGGTCTCGGCGAAATTTTGGGGAGTCTAAGTCTTTTTGAGTCTGAACTTTGTCTGGACTTTTAGTTTCTGGCGCGTTATACTCGAGTTGAAGTCTTTCATGGTCAAGGACCTACTATCTGAGGCTTTACACCGGACTACGTCACTTAATCCTCTAGTTCTGAGCATCCATGAACTTTTCACTCGCAACTGAGTCGTTCTTCTGCGGCACATATACAAAAAGAGAAATTGCTACGCTGATTGACTTCCCAATTTTGCTGTTAATTTGGATCTCGGAATCATTACTTTTGTTAGTGCACTTTCAAAATGTGACATTATCCTAATAGAGAATATGAGAAGAGTTAGCACCTCTTAGAAAATTATATAATTTATTTCTTTCTCTTGTAAAAAAAAAAACTCATTACCGGAACCTTCAGAACTACTTTCCATTTATTCTCAAAAGTAAAAGCAAATGAGACCTGTCTGGCGACTGGAAGCTGGCACTGGCTTTGGTAATTGCTTTTAAGTCCTTTGGTCTAGTTTTGTTTTTATGAAAGGGCCCATTTTTTGTTACCTATAATTAGAAAATGGAGTACCCTACCGGTTAGGCTACTTTGTAGGTTGATAGTCTATCATGTAATAACTAGTTGATTTGTCAATTACATGGAAAAACTGTATGGGCACATGTAGCAGGAATCGAGTGCATCACTTATTGTTCCTCGGGGGACCACTGTCAGTTCTTCTGATTGCAATTTCATGTATCCTGACAAATTTTCTTGCTTGATTGCTGTATGTACAAGGAATTTGCCGGGACGAAGAGGGCTTTTCAATAGGGACAATGGGTTCTTGCTCTTGCTTCCTAGACTGAATGGTTGTATGTCACATGGTGGGCCTTGGGGCCATTCAAGACGAAAGAAGAGCATTCTCCTATTCTACCAAGTGAAAAGCAGGACCAGGCTTCCTTCTTGCTGCTATCCACCCAACCAAGTTCAAAATGAACTTAAAACAAAATTAGTTTACAACAATTATAAAATGACCCATGGAACCAGATTTCTGGTTAAATATTTTGTTCTAGAATCTCTGTTCTTCCTGAGCCCAAAGTCCTTTTAACTATTCAATGCAATAAATTTAATAGTTGAAGGATTTTGGCTACAGAGAACAGGAATTCAGAAATAGAAGAACTGATACCGTATAATTATTGCATGACCTGTGGAAATTCTCTCTTTCAGTAAAATTTCAAGACTCTAGGGAACTCCAGTTCAACAAACATGTACTGATTGTTCTTGACATTTCCTCAGGTTTTGAGTCTTATCCTAAGAAAATTCATCTTTAAAAAAAATTCGAAAGAGTATTTTGATTATAGATTTAACTTAATATTTTTATTAAAATATAAGTAAAACTTTAACATTTTAAAACGTTTAAAATAAATTATAAAATTTATAAAGTGCTTAATTCAAATTTTAAATAAATAAAAAATTTAACATAATTATACTTATCTCTATTACATACAGGTGAATGATACTACTGAATAAAATAAAAGTCAGGCATTTTATTATATCTAAATTAATTTGAATTTAAATTTACTACATTTTTTTAATTTTAATAAAGTTTAATTAAATATAGTACACATGAATTCACTGAAAGAATATAATTTTACCCTAATTAAACTCTTTTAGTAAAAAGAGCCCAAATTTTTTTTATCTCCAATATAGAATCACATCTTTGGTGACTTCCCTTTGAGTTTTGGTAATTTTCTTTCCCTAATTCCAACTCATCTCCAAAGTCTATTTGTGATTCTTCATTCATGAATTTTCAGTATACCCTCACATAGCCATCTCATGACCACTGCACATTTTTTCAACCTCATCTTTTTCATAAACCTTGTGCTTGGCATGTGTGCCTTCACTCTCTATTTTAACATCATTCCCTTATCTTTCCTCACAATCACCACCAAAAAAGAACAACTTCAAGAGATTTGCGAACCAGAAAGTGATTGAAGGAGCTAATTTATGATGTTTAACAGATGTTGTGGATCGGTTATAAAAAAAGAAATAGGGAAAAAAGGATTGGCCTAGAGAGAGGAGGATCCGAAAACTGCAAACTCTTTTATAAGTTATCCATAAAGAAGATTATACAAAGAGACCAATAAACAGAGAGATAAGAGCAAGAGAGTAGGCGATGGGTTGATCAGGATAAGAGAAGTTGCCAAAGAGAGGGATTAGGTATGTGGCAGACAATTAGGCATTGTGGAAGACACACTTTTGTAATACGTAACGGTACCTTAGTTACATATCTCGGAT
>JAOTAX010000008.1:24855264-24866300 GCA_025629825.1 Erythroxylum guanchezii | reverse complement strand
CTGTTAATATACACATCACTTTCAACGTCACTTGCCATCATCTTACCATGAACTTGCAAACCTAATTTTAAATCTTTTAAGTGAAGCACAAAGACCAAAAGCATTGACAAAAGCAACACTATCCCAGTTCATATAATCATCAAGCATCCTCCTTAAGATCTCCAAGCCTTCCATTAAATACCCATGTTCCACAAGCCTGCACAAAACTGAATTATAGGCAAAAATATCATTTCCTGGAAATGAATTGCAAACCAACAGTGCATCTTGGATACGGGAACACTTCGAATACATATAGACTAGAGCGTTCCTAACATATTGATGAAACAACAATCCAGACTTCAACACAAACCCGTGACACTGCCCGACCATCATCAACTCTCCCACCGTCAGAAGAAGAAGAAATCACAGTAGCAAAAATATACTCATTAGGCCTCACACTACCTTCCAAAAGCATATCCTTTAGCAACACAATGACTTCCAACAACAACCCATGATGCAAGTATCCAGCCATCAATGCACCCCAAGACACCACATTCCTGTCACGCATACGATCAAACAGGTTACGGGCATTCCAGAGCTCGCAGTACTTGGAGTAAAAATTTATCAGAGTTGGCTTCGTATTTGTTCGCTTCGGAAGTTGGACTCAACACAATCAAAAGGGCATGCACAATTTTTCCAATTTTCAGGTTTTTGGTCTTTGCTGATAGTAAGAGTAGTTTTAGAGGGTCTTGGACAGAGAAGGCTGCTCTCGCTAGCTTTAACATTGCTTTGAGTGATGCTTCAAGTCCAAACGCGCAACAAAGGTCCTTTATTTACATGAAAAAAAGCACAATACTGGTATGTGCTTATGACTTTTGTATTCCAAAGAACACAGTCCATGAACTCCTACGACACAAGGAGGACATCCTAGGACTGGTTACATAGAATGTAATGCTGCTTAGTTGAGATGGGTAGGAATTATTTAATACAATAACTGCCTCCCAATCCTAGCTGGTGCAACGTCGTAAGACAACAGACTACGTCCGCCGTTGTTGGTGGCTACAGAGACTCTGTTCGTTCATCTGCATGCAACAATGAAGGATGATATTAAAATAAAATTATTTTAGTATAACTAAAATGATATGGTTTGATAATAAAACGACAATAGTATTTATTAATAATTAATATTGTAGTAGATAATCCTAATTCAATCTAGCAAAGTTAGTTTAAGTGCACTAGATCTCCTGAGATAAGGTCATGAAATGCACTCTAAGATTGTAGTATTTCAGGTTCTCTGATTAATGCCGGAGAAAATCTTCTCCTGAATTCTCTATTAATTCCAATTTGTTCGGGACATTTGGGAGTTATTACTAATCCTGTTACTTGTTGATTAGTGATTACTAATTCATGTACAATTGGGATAAACCATTATCTATAAATATGCATCACCTCTGAAACACACTTACGTGATCTTTTCCAATTCAAAGAAAACAACAATGCAAGGTCTAACAGTGGAAAACAACGACATGGAGACTTACCCGCCGGGTGTGAGGTTCTTACCTAGTGACATAGAGGTGCTTCATTATTACCTTAAAAATAAGTTAGAGAAGAAGCCATTACCTCTGGCTAATATTAGAGATGTTGATATATACAAGTTTAATCCTGAGGATGTAGCGGACATGTATAAGCCTACTTGTGATATACCTGAAGAATTTTATTTTTTCACTCCAAGAGATAGACAGCACAGGAATGGCAAGAGACCAAATAGGAAAGCAGGAGATGGTTTTTGGAGAGCTATCGGAGCAGATAAAGAAGTGAAGATGAAAGGTGAGGTTATTGGATGGAATAAAGCTTTGGTGTTTTACTTCGGGAAACCTCCTAATGGCGAGAAAACTAGTTGGATTATGCACGAGTACACGCTCAGAAATGCTCCTCCTTCCTCAACGACCGGTTCTGATGATATGAAGGTATTACTTGTTAATCATTCTCTAGCCTTTTTTTTTTAGTAATTATTAGCGATTGATCTTCTTCTTGTTATTTTTTTCTTGCAGCTTGATGTTTTTGGCTTGTGTAAGATACACAAACACACCCGAAAATCTGATACTAAACGAGAACAAGACACATCCGGAAACAAGTCTCTGTACAAATTCCCGAATCAGTCAAGTGAAAACAATTTCTTAGAACGGCAACAACCAAATTTGATGGTAGAAAGTAGTAGCAACTACACTCAAGTTCAGGCTCCTCCTGTACTACTTCCTGGATTTCCTGGATAGTACGAAGAAGAAAAAACGTACCTTCCTAAATTTTCTGGACAGCTCGAAGAAGACATGCTACTTCTTGACTTTCCTGAAGATTTGTTGCTTCCTGACTTATTCTACACGCCTTAGAGATTCAGAATACAATCCCGTCTCGTTAGCTTTTAAACTGCCACTGTAATACAAACCTTGAGCTTCTGTATAGACAAAACGAACTTGTACATACATGTGTAAAATGCTAATGAAAGTACTATTTTACTGTAAATGTTACACATTATTTTAATGTATGCCAGCTCAAATTCAAATACTGTAATTTTGGGTTCGGGTCCCAGGGGACTGGACTATCCAACTCGATACACTTGGAGGTGGCACCGTGCTTGTCGTTGCCTTCGCCTCCGGTTTTCTGTGGCGCGTCGCATTTGGAGCTCCAGTTGTTTGCCGAAGCTCCTAGTGTTCGAACTACATGGGCTCTCGGTCCAAACAAGATTCTCTCTCAGTCCCCTAGAATTGTTGATCTGCTCACCAAAACTGATTTAGAAGTTTCTAAAGTGAGTTGGAGTTGGCGGATTCAGAATATTGAACAGAAGCAAACGTCGTCGTCCCGTCTGCATCAGTTCAACGTTTTAAGGCTAACGAAACGACGTCGTTTGGTTCGTTAGCCTTAAAAACCTTCAGTAGACACCCCACACGCCCCCCACCCCACTTTCCTCCTTCGTTCTCCAGATTAGCCGTTGTTCTTCGTCGTCCGCATTCGTCGTAGTCTTCTCCGTCTAGCTGCCGCGTCTTCTCCGCTCGTTGCTGCCGTCTTCTGCGACCGTGGAGCTGCGCTCTTGGTGAAGGTATGCCAATGTTTCTGCCCTTCATTATTCTGCCGAAATGAAAAAAACCGTGGTTGATGCTTGTGGTTGATTTAGCGTTTGTTCCATGGACAAAACGATTTATGGGATTTAGTTTCTATATGGGAATGAGGAAGTGTTGTATGCTTGGATTAAGAATGCCAAAGGAGACATTGAGTTTGATCTACAAAATTTTTTTTAGTTTGTGTATGAATTGTGAATGCCGAAGTGGAAGATTGAGTTTGTGTATGGGCATGAGAAAGTGTTATATGTATGGATTGTGAATGTCGAAGTGGAAGATTGAGTTTTTGTTTGAAATTTTTTTTGAGTTTGTGTATGGATTGTGAATGTCGGAAAACTACTACAGCTTCAATGCAAGTTTTGATCTACTAATTGTAATGTTTAGATTCTCCACGTGATTACTGAATTACTCAAGCATTTGAATTCCAAAATTTAAGCATATTTTGCCTAGCTTATTTGTACAAATTTCTCACTCTCTCCTCTGATGACGTCTATTGTAGAGTCGGTGGTGTTGCTAACAAAAAGAAGTGAATTGTCATTCTCAATTTTAAAATTTGCAACGAACTAAATCTTCATTTTACAGTTAGAAACTAGTCAGAGGTGTTTCTCAAAACTTTGTTTTCTTTAATTGGAATCAAATGATGATTTTATAATTTTCGAACTCATATACTGCAAAAGTTATATGCATGTCATATATAAATTTGTGATTTGGCTAAACCTAAATTCTATACAAATTCGCAAGAGTAAATTCTATATAAATTGAATCAAGAACAGTAAATTAATATGACTTAAAATCCAATTTGAGACAATATACATGTTTTTTTTAGTTTTTATCTTAGAAATCTCATCCTAGTGAGATTTTTCCTCTGTTTCTATACAAGTCACTCACTACCAGTGGTCGGCAGAGATGGAGTACACAAGTCCCGAAGGTCTCCGACTTGACGGTCGTCGTCCAATGGAAGTATACTCTCTCTCTCTCGCTTTGGGTGTTTCTTTTTTTCAGTTTACGGGTTCTGTCAACATGGTTAACTGATTTTTATTCACTTTTGCAATGATGTCAGATGAGGCAACTTAGAGCACAGATCGGTACTGTATCTAAAGCTGATGGGTATTGTTTGATCTTCCTAAAGTTTGGTTCTTTTTTCTTTTTGGCTTGACTTTTGGAATGGAAACATTGGTTTGTTGGTTTTTTTGCTCCTTTCCTGCAGTTATGCTGCTTTTAAGATGGGTAAAACTAAAGTACTTGCAGCAGTATATGGGCCTAGAGAGGTATGCTATTAATTTTCTGGATGTGGAAGGTTTCCTATATTATTGTTGTTGGTGGCAGTTTGAGTTGGTCCATGTTGAGTTCTTGAGCTTTTTGTTACTTCTCCTCATGCAGGTACAGAATAGGAGCCAACAAATGAATGATCAAGTTCTGGTAAGCATTAATTTTGTACTTGTCTATCGGAATATTTAGTTTTTTTGGATTGCAGATGTTTTGGTTATTGAATACTTGTGCGATCAGCGGGGTTCATACTGGGAGGTAATGTTGTTGTTGTGACTGTAACTCGGGTGCACTACCAGTACAATATGGCTAATTTTAGTACTGGTGACCGCAAAAGAAAACCTAAGGGTGACAGGTGATTTTCTTCTCCTTGATGATGCTATTTCTTTTGTTTTTTCTGAGGTTATGAGGTTTACTTTTTTCAAGATACGTGGAAATAAATCATCTTTGTGTTTTTGCAAAACTAAGCAATATGCTATAACATGGTCATTCGATGAAAAAAGGGTAGCCCATGGCCTGTTGGATTCAAATAGACCATTCAGAAAACTAGGTTAAAATATTTGAACGTTGGCAACTTTTAGGGAGTTTTCCAGCCCAACAAATGTACTTTTAGGAGTATAGCCTGTGTTGTTATATTAAGGAATCATGTGGTCTGCATGGTCAAATAAAGGAATATGCAGGCATTGAGAGGATCATCTACCTCCTTAATTTCTGCATCCAGTTTACAGTAAAAGCACTGACTTTTACTTTTGAGGTGGGAAGTTAGCATAACAATGCGTTACGGATCCTGCAAATGCAAATGCTGCCCTAATTTGAGTTCTCTGTTCTCTTATTTTGTTATTATAATGGAAATGTAGCATATATTCTTACAAGTTAATCTCGAGAGATATTTGTCGCATATCTTGCTTCTTCACATTGAATTTTTTTTCCCTATTACATAAAAGGCGATCAACTGAGATATCTTTAGTCATTCGGCAGACAATGGAAGCTTGCATAATGAGACACCTTATGCCTCGTTCTCAGGTTCTATTGCAACTTTTAGCAACTCTGTTATAGATAACCATACTGTAGTTATCACTTTTTCTAAAGCTTTCTTTGCAGATAGATATATATGTGCAAGTTTTACAAGCTGATGGAGGTAACCCAGAAAACTTCCGAGTCTCCCGATAACACTTAGATCTTCATTTTAAAGTTCCTTAAGCGGCTCTTTTATTCATATTGATAGATGCTGTCTGTAGGAACTAGATCAGCATGTATAAATGCGGCAACTTTGGCACTAGCAGATGCTGGAATACCCATGTGCGATCTGGTCACTTCATGTAGTTCTGGATATCTTAATAGCACTCCCCACCTTGGTAAACTACTGAATTTCTCTTGTTTGGCATGCATGGATCATGAAAACAAGGAATTGATAATGATGTTGACGTTTCATATGGTCACAGATCTGAACTATGTTGAAGATAGCGCTGGAGGTCCTGATGTCACTGTAGGACTGCTGCCTAAATTGGATAAAGTGACTCTTCTTCAGGTTGTCCATCTGGAAAATTGGTCATTTGATTTCTAGAGAGCCATTTGTTTTTTGTGGTGATTTTTGGTCATGTAAATTAGTTAACCTTTGGTAGTGATGCATGTATTGTGAGCAATATAGTCTCATGTCACTTCTAAAATCGATCATATGTTCCCTTCTCTAGCCAAAAGTAATGTAAGTGAAAAATAGTGATTGGTGGGAAGTGAGAGAGATATGAAAGAAAACTCTGTGGGGTTTCTTGTGCCTTGAACAAACCTTGTAGAGCCTACTTCAATAAGCGTCTATTTGTCTAGTTTCTAGAGGAAATTGTCTGGCTTTTTCAGAGGTTACAATTTTTCTACTATGTTTAGCCTCTATCTTATTTCCTATTACTTACGAGGAGGGTTAGAGCTGCTTCATCCCCATCCATCTGTCTCTGTTATGTTGCTTTTTCAACTTGTTGAGAATTCAGTTTTTATGGTTCTGATGCAGATGGATGCTAAGTTGCCAATTGATATATTTGAAAATGTTATGCAACTTGTTGTAGAAGGCTGCAAGGCTGTAGCAAATTACATTCGAGAAGTAAGCAATATGTTTCTTAATTTACTTTGAATATGATGGAAGTAATTTAGCTTCACCACAAAATTCCTTATATTGGATGAACTGGTTAATCTAAAAAAAGTATATAAATTTCTTAACAAGTTTATAATTTGAGTTACTTTTGTGTTTTCGCAGATTGTGCAGGAGAATACCAAGCAACTGGAATTTCGGCAGGGTCAACAAGTGGAGTAAAATTTTAGTGCTTACCCTAACTGACAATGTTAAAGACCAAGGGCTAAGAGCTCCAGCGTTTTCTAAATTGCAGGTTGTTATAGTGACTCGAACTAGACTCACTTGACTTTGGGTTCTCTGTCATATTTAAAATTAATTGCCCAAAATGATATCTTTTGAACAATAAAATAGACTGATCCGTTTGACAATTTACTATAATGCACACAAGTGACTTATCAGCTTTTATACTGCCATTGGAATACAAACCTTGGAGCTTATGCAAATGAAATAACTTGTCCTAGTTTTGTTACTCCAACCCTATTCTAATCCATCTCATCCATAGGTCTGACCTTATGATGTATAGACAATTTGAACTTGTACATGTATGTGTAAACGCTAATGAAAGCATTATTTTACAATATATATATTTTGGTGAGCAAATCAGCAATTCTAGGGGACTGAGAGAAAATCTTGTTCGGACTGAGAGCCCATGCATTTCGAACACCAGGAGCTTCGGCGAACAACCGGAGTTCCAGATGCGACCCGCTACAGAAAACCGGAGGCGAAGGCAACAGCAAACACGGTGCCACCTCCAAGTGTATCTAGTTCGATAGTTCAGTCCCCTAGGATCCGAACCCGAGATTACAGCATTCGAATTCGAGCTAGCGTACATTAAAATAATAGGGGCAACATTTATAGTAAAATAATACTTTCTTTAGCATTTTACAAATGTATGTACAAGCTCATTTTGTCTATATAGAAGCTCAAGGTTAGTATTCCAATGGCAGTTTAAAAGCTAACGAGACAGGATTGTATTCTGAATCTTTAAGGCGTGTAGAATAACTCAGGAAGCAACAAATTTTCAGGAAAGTCAAGAAGTAACATGTCTTCTTTGTGCTGTCCAGAAAATTCAAGAATGATTAACAAGTAAATATCTTCATATCATCAGAACCGGTCGTTGAGGAAGGAGGAGCATCTCTGAGCGTGTACTCGTGCATAATCCAACTAGTTTTCTCGCCATTAGGAGGTTTCCCGAAGTAAAACACCAAAGCTTTCTTCCATCCAATAACCTCACCTTTCATCTTCACTTCTTTATCTGCTCCGGTAGCTCTCCAAAACCCATCTCCTGCTTTCCTATTTGGTCTCTTGCCATTCCTGTGCTTTCTATCTCTTGGAGTGAAAAAAACACCATTCTTCAGGTTTATCACAAGTAGGCCTATACATGCCCGCTAAATCCTCAGGATTAAACTGGTACATATCAACGTCTCTAATATTAGCCGGAGGTAATGGCTTCTTCTCTAATTTATTTTTGAGGTAATAATGAAGCACCTCTATGTCACTGGGTAAGAACCTTACACCTGGCGGGTAAGTCTTCATGTCGTTGCTTTCCATTGTTAGACCTTGCATTGTTGTTTTCTTTGAATTGGAAAAGATCACGTAAGTGTGTTTCAGAGGTGATGCATATTTATAGATAATGGTTTATCCCAATTGTACATGGATTAGTAATCACTAATCAACAAGTAAAGGATTAGTAATAACTCCCAAATGTCCCGAACAAATTGGGATTGATAGAGAATTCAGGAGAAGATTTTCTCCGGCATTCATCGGAGAACCTGAAATACAGTCTTAGATTGCATTTCATGACCTTATCTCAGGAGATCTAGTGCACTTAAACTAACTTTGCTAGATTGAGTTAGGATTATCCAATACAATATTAATTATTAGTAACTACCATTGCCGTTTTATTGCTATATCATTTTAGTTATACTAAAATAATTTTATTTTAATATCATCCTTCATTGTTGCATGCAGATGAACGAACAGAGTCTCTGTAGCCACCAACAACGGCGGACGTAGTCTGTTGTCTTACGACGTTACACCAGCTAGGACTGGGAGGCATTGATTCGGCCTTTCAATTTTTCCAGCAATGGCAAGAAATTAGAAAATTTAGGCTTACCTGAAGTGATCGGTACTCCCAAATACTTGAATGGTGTTTCTTGGAGAGGCAACCCCACCAACCTACTAATCCACTCCAGATTACGAACATCTGAAGAGACAAAAATTTCACTCTTCTGTACATTCATCTTCATCCCCGACCAACTAGAAAAAATGTTCATAAAGTTCATCATCATCAAGAGCACATGTGGTTCAGCCTTACACAATAATATCACATCATCCACATACAGTAAGTGTGACAATTTCATTTCCCTACATTTATAATGATACTGATATAGCCCATTACACTCCACCATTTTAGTCAATAGTCTTGAAAGTCCCTCAATTGCCAGAGTGAATAAGTAAAGGGAGAGAGGGTTCCCTTGCCTAATCCCTCTAGTGATCATAAATGGTTTCGTAGAAATCCCATTTATTAACACACTCATGGAAGTAGTTTAAACACATTGAATTATCCAGTGACAAAATTGTGTAGGCATACCAATCCCTTCCAAGCAATCCTTCAAATATCCCCATCGTATCATATCATAAATTTTATAAAGATCAATCTTTAAAGCACAACTGTTAATCTTTTTGCCTGTATGATATTCTCCCAACAATTCTTGCATCATCAATATGTTATCCACAATACTTCTCGAAGGGAGAAAAGCCCCTTTGGCTTTGCTTACCACTTCAGCCAATACACCCTTCAGACGTTCAGCTAAAAGAGAAGCTATTATTTTATACACTGTTGTGCAGCACGAAATTGGACGATAGTCCATAATCCTTTCTGGTCACTCCTTCTTAGGAATCAAACATAAGTAAGCATGATTGATCTCCTTCAATAACTTACCAGACGAAAAAAAACTCTAGCACCACTTCCCTTAAGAGTTGTCCTGTGATATTCCAAGTCTGTTCAAAAAATCCAGTCAAGTATCTTCTGGGTACCTCCAATCGTGGCCTCTTTTTTCCATCTAGTTCATTACTTCAACTTATAGCTTACAGGGATGCTAATTAGGCTGGTTGTCTTGATACGTGACATTCCACTACTGGATGGTGTGTATACTTGGGTGATGCATTGATCTCTTGGAAATGTAAGAAACAAGAACGCGTTTCCAAATCCTCAACTGAAGCGGAATATTGTGCAATGTCTATAGCATGTTCTAAAATTATCTGGTTATGTGGTTTACTTTCTGAATTGGGTTACTCAAAATCTAATCCTACTGCACTACATGCTGAAAACACCATTGCTATTCAAATTGTGTCCAATCTAGTCTATCATGAACGTACCAAGCATATTGAGGTTGATTGTCATTCAATTCAAGAAGCATTCAATAATGGTGTTATTACTCTTCCTCACATATCTACAGATCAACAAATGGCTGACATCCTCACAAAGCCTCTCACTCTTGCTCAACATCAGTTTCTTGGACACAAATTGATGCTGCTCGGTGTCAATGATAGCTGTCTAGATATAGTCAACTATAACTGCCATTTTATTGCTGTCATATATTATGTAAATACATGCCTTTTGTAGAATAGACTCTGTTGTAATTACAGGATATGATTTGATGTAATTGAGGCATATGATCTGTTGTAACAACTCTATTTATTCAAGAGAAATCTCAGGCTATAGGCATTCAAACTTTTACACAAAAATTCTGTTAAATAGTACAGGATTCAGAAAAGCTCATATAATTCAACGTAGTCAGATGCAACCCAGATAAATTCAAGACAAATATTTACATGCTGTCATATAATTACCAAATTCAAGCATCCGAAATCTATGAAAATCATCAATCACAAGGAAAAAGAGTCACAATCTGAAATGAAGCAATTCTAATGGCAATCCATACCTAAACAACGTAAAGAAGAAACACCTAGGACGCTTCCACCCAAGGGAGCAACCGAATTTACTAGTCCAGCCTCCTGCAATCACAATCCCAAAAATCAAAATTCCATACACAGAAAACCCAGGTAAAATATCAGTCAGGTCGTGGGAGGGAGTTTTACGGTGATGAAATAGGTAAAGAGTGAATGTGAGTGGGACATAGAAATGGGTAAAGAGGGCTTCCGATAATGTATCAACCTCAAAGAAGGAGAAGAACACACGATGCTGCCAATTGAAACCCATTGGAAATACCCACATGAAAAAAAACCCTGACAAATTACCCAGATGCAATTCATCGCCGCATTGGAAATACCCAGATAAAATACCCACATGGAAAAAAAAAATACCCCTTACTCAATCGAAACCCATCACCCAATCCAAACAATACAAATAACTTACCTACAATCTGGTGGTAGAACACTGGAACGTCAGGAAGAGGAAGAACTTTCGAAGAGAGGGTCCAAGATGTTTCAGATGTTGAAGAAGAAAAACAAGTTTCGGGAGGAGGCTTGTGTGTAAGAACGATTGGTTTGTAGAAAGGAACAAGCTTAGATGTAGAAGAAGATACAGATTCGTC